>CAJPEV010005666.1:0-13814 GCA_905338385.1 Darwinula stevensoni
CGAGAATCCAGGACCTTGAAATGAAGCTTGAAAGCTATAAAATTAGCGACATCATGGAATCCTTCTCCACGTTCACAGTGGTGGCTACGAAAGCATATTTAATTTTCTACATGTCGATTCCTATAAGTATTTTTACTGGATGCGACAATGCAAATCATGCCAATGCCCTTCGACAACTGACAAATGCTATTAAGAGAATGAATGTAAGGAATCGAAGAATATGAACGAAATCAACCAGTAGATGAGCAATGTATGTACAATGCTGTCAAGGGTGGTTCAGACAACCGCAAGTAGATAGATGGGTGGGTAGGAATAACGCCGAAACGGAATAACGCCGACACAGAAAAGAAGCGACACAGAATAACATCGGCAGGAAATAAGTCGACACAGAACAACATCGGCAGGAAATAAGTCGACACAGAACAACATCGAACTGGAAATGCATCGACACGGAGCAGCATCGAACGGAATTATCTCGACAAAATCGCTACTCGGAATAAAACCGACAGAAGTACACCGACACGGAATTACTTCGACAGGAGCATACCCGGATTTGCATCGAAAAGAAATACTTAAGATAGAAACACAGCATAGGTGAAGGTGGTGGTTGCGATAGCATCACGTAGATGTCGTTTGCATGTTGTTTGCGAAATAGGTGTGAACTTGGTGACTAGCGATGCTTCATTTTATCATACGCAGAATGCGGGAAAAGATTAGGCAAATGCACAGTCGACTCCACAAACACCGCACAAAATTCAAAATCAAGATTTTATTGGGGGCAAAATAGAATAGGGATAGATACACGGAAATAAGTTCAATTAATTAATTGATTGATCGAGAGAGGGAGAGAGAGTGTGTGTGTGTGATTACGGTCTGATTCATTAAAAAAAATCCTGAAAAAATCTCCAATCATTTGTCCGCACTGTGGGGATCTCCCGTCTTGCGCAAGTATGGCTGAGGCGCACACAGCACACATCGTGTGGCCGCAAGGGATGAGCACAGAATCTCTAGCATGGGTCGTGCATATGTCGCATAAAAGCGTTTTAGATGTTGGTGGCAGTGGGGTGGACTGTTGCGATTTCTGTCAGTCAAGGCGCATCTGAGGTACACATTTCCATTTCTTCTTTTGTTCGCTAAGTATATATGCTTACTTTCCTCATCCAAGAAGGCAGAACTGTTCCTCCGAAGGCCTTGAATCACAGAAGTAATTGGTCTGCACTGTGCCATTGTCAAACTCTTTCTGGAAGCTGGATTTACTGGACTATCTTATCCACTGTATTTACATGCTTGCAGATACATTCGATAATAACAATCCCTTCGTGCCCCCCGTGGAGCATGGAGAGGAGAGGAAGATCCAGAAGATGTCAATCAAGAGTTGTCGGGAGCTCATTTCAAACATTGTTTCAAGATTTTCTCAGGTGATCCTCTGCAGAGAGCACCACATTTCAGCCTTTCTCAGGATTAACACGCCCCTTTCCCCGAGATAATTGCAGGCGACCGGACATTCTCATGTCAAACTTCCCATGTCACACTTGGGACTTAACCCATTGCTATCGGAACGAGTCTAAAGCATAGGCGAACAGCGACATAATGTAACATGCCTGATCTAATCTCAAGTGACCAGTTTCCCACGATTTCCCTAATATATTCCTGGGAGCAATCCCGCTTTCTTTGATCCAGCGTCGAAACAATCTAGAATATATCTCGGGAATTTCCATATTTTCGCTCATTTCTATATTGCTTTAGTGAGCATATACTTAATGTTTTCCACGGTTATGTAATTATTTAGGAAGGTCTCATACATTTGCTTAGCCAAAAAGAAAAATAGAAGCCGCAGGAGATACTTAGATATATTGTTCAAGTGAGCGTACTACGTACTACGCTATTGTCAGATTTTTTTGTGCATACTTTTTTTTTCCGTACATTCCTTTATAGGACATCCTGGGTGGCAATCTGCAGAGGGTGGTATAGAACTCGATGGAGAAAGAAAGAATAATTTCTCTTGAATCCCTCTTGAATAATTTCTGAGTCTAGGGCAAAAGGTTCCATATTATCGCAACATTTTCATCTTGAGATGTTATAAATGTTACTATTTAAAAAATAAAGCCTGAATTCCGAGCTTGGGGCGAAGGGTTAAGGCATTAATTTACACAGGTTAAGGGAAAAAGCCACTCGGAAATAAGACCCCCAGGATTGGTAAAGGCGAAAAAGTGTCACCCCATTTACATCTGTTTAAAGACGCATTCGTTTTTGTGACATCATGCGATATTGATATCATGCCATATGATTGGCATCGCACCGAAATTTCAGGAAAAAAAATCAAACACAGCACATTTATTAAAAGTATGGCCAATCCCANCTGCACCCCCAAAGGTACATGTGTACGAAGTTTCAGATTTCTAACCCTTCTAGCACATGGTTAGAATTAGCGTCAGTCAGTCAGTCAGTCACCATTGTCTGTATATATTAGATATGCAATAGTGCATAAGTCATAAAATAGTTGGCAGCACGGTTAAAAACAGCGTGTTGCCAAAAGCGTGCGCGTGTAAATACGTATTTACACGTTTTTGTGGTGACTAAATCATTCATTCACTGTTCAACAATAATTAAAAATAAATATGCTTCATGGTGCATGCGAGAATACCTACTAGTATTACATGGCCAAGAGTGTGGTCTCGGATGAGGATTAGCAAAATTATTATCTAATGGAGTTCATTAACAGTCTCACTTCTGCTGTCTATCACCCCAGGAATCTATCATCTCCCCTCACTCTGAAGCGTGTTATAATCCCCATTGTTATCAGAAACCTAAAGGGTAAGCAAGTCCCGACGAACCCTCTTAAGATCAAAGGGTGACAATTTCCAAGCCATCTTGCTTTTGCCATGACTATCAGCAAGAGCCAAGGGTAAACATTCAAATGAATTGGTTTCTTCCTTCCTGAGTCTGTATTTTTCCATGGACTGGAAGAGCCTGTATTGGTGGGTAGGAATAACGCCGAAAAGAATAGTGCCGAAACGGAATAACGCCGACACAGAAAAGAAGCGACACAGAATAGCATCGACACAGAATTACATCGACAGGAAATAAGTCACACAGAACAACATCGAACTGGAAATGCGTCGACACGGAATAAGCTAGACAGTAAGTGCATCGACACGGAGCAGCATCGAACGGAATTATCTCGACAAAATCGCTACTCGGAATAAAACCGACAGAAGTACACCGACACGGAATTACTTCGACAGGAGCATACCCGGATTTGCATCGAAAAGAAGAAATACTTAAGATAGAAACACAGCATAGGTGAAGGTGGTGGTTGCGATAGCATCACGTAGATGTCGTTTGCATGTTGTTTGCGAAATAGGTGTGAACTTGGTGACTAGGGATGCTTCATTTTATCATAAGCAGAATGCGGGAAAAGATTAGGCAAATGCACAGTCGACTCCGCAAGCACCGCACAAAATTCAAAATCGAGATTTTATTGGGGGCACAATAGAATAGAGATTGATTGAGAGAGGGAGAGAGAGTGTGTGTGTGATTATGGTCTGATTCATCGAAAAAAAATCCTGAAAAAATCTCCAATCACTTGTCCGCACTGTGGGCATCTCCCGTCTTGCGCAAGTATGGCTGAGGCGCACACAGCACACATCGTGTGGCCGCAAGGGATGAGCGCAGAATCTCTTGCATGGGTCGTGCATATGTCGCATAAAAGCGTTGTAGATGTTGGTGGCAGTGGGGTGGACTGTTTCGATTTCTGACAGAATATTGAAAGAGAGCTTGAAGCTACTGGTTCTGCCATGTGTAACCACGTATTCCCATTTTCTAATGGGAAGTTAGGAGATTCAGACCTGGGAGAGAATGGGGAAGGGTTCACGTGCACGAGCCCTCGAGAAGTGGGCATGTTTGCAGCGTAGAGGTCTGGGGAATGGGATCGTTGGGAGGGTGGTGTAGGTGCTAACAAAGTGCACTGGAATTGTGTTTCTGATGGGGACTGGGGAGGGAATGACGTCGTAAACCTTGCTCTCGAAGGGGGTTGATTGGAAGAGAGATCTTGAGATAGCGACGCCGTTGAGCTTGCAGACGTTTGAGACTGTGATAGGTGAGCACGAGACGACGATCCACCTGCAGACTCTTGGTATTCCACATCTCGTTCAGAGGAGCTTTCCTGCCAAAACCTCCTTTGCGCGGCGACGATATGACTGCATGCATCCAAAAAGGTGGAATTATCATATCGACCCAAGAGACGGAGTCGTTCCAATTTCTTCAATCTTTCATCTTGTAGTACATATTTCATCTTGGCTCTTATGGGAGCCCGTCCCATCCTCAGAGCGTTGGTGATCCCATTGTAGCGCGACTCCATTTTTTGCAGTTTCTCTGAAAATAATATGAAATGTGAATGGTTAGAAGCTGCCACCAATGGAAATGACCGTGCACGCAATTACTTTCGCCCCTCCAACAAGAGCACTACATCCTCTCAGTCAAGCCGATCTCGCCACCACCTGAGTCTGAACTATTACAACCTTTCCCAACGTACTTTCATTGCAAAATGTATCATTTCATTCTAAAAAAAAAAAACTGAATTTTTTCACTTTTTGAGGGTTTAGGCTTCATTTTGATATCCTATTCGTTTGAATCTCATATTTCTAATGGAAAGGGTTTCTAGAAAAGAAATTGCACAAAAAATCGACTTCAGGCTGTGCTAATTCTCAATTGGAACTAATAACAGATTCTATACCTAAGAAAATCCAGAAGTTTGGGTGAGGAACTCCAACTGCCTTGTTCAACTGCGAATGAAAACTCTCGACCCCGTTGTTTGTTCTTCTGGGATATCCATGCACGGAGGGCTCCTCTGTTGAATCCAGTATTCCTTTACGTTAGTCAGGAACCTTGTGGGGAAAAAGCGTTTCTTGAACACAAAGCATACATGAAAATGGATTTTGTGTCACTGTGATAGCCTTTCCCATGGAGACACTGGTTTTAAAGTCTCGAAACAGCCAGAGTTAAACAGTATACAGTATTGTATGAGAACGGAAAATGAGACTTCTATTCCGCTGCAGGATAAATGATGGTGCCAGATTATCCATGTTTCGTCATTGTCTTAAAAGAAAGCCATGGTTTTTTTTTAATCAATTAACTACAGTTTCCCTTCCGCCAGTGATTTTTTTAAAGGCATGTCTTTCTCTCACAATTCTTTAAGTCACCCTAATCCAGCCCAAATGAACCATTCTTGCATTCCACTCACTGAAAAAGAAGAACGCTGACTCTTCTCGGTAAAATGTGGAGCAGACGATCTTGTGAGATTTCACCGAGCGCAAGTTCCATTTCGTCATGAGGGAGGAGGGGTAGTGCCATGCACTTGCGGACTATCTTCCACACCTCATTCTCGTTCCGGTATATTGCAGCCAAGCCCAACTTTGTGGCCTTCCGATACAAGGCCTGTAGTGAGAATGGTAATGACGATAAGATACACTAGAGCTTTCTTACAAAAGATTCCCAGAGATAGCAAATAATAAGCACTCTTATTCACCGAAATTTAATGCTAAACAATGTAAAAAAAAATCCTAATCGTCAATGACGTTTTGGTCCTTGGTTTGGCATGATTGCTTGACCTAACTCACCTGAGTAAAATGGAAAAGGCATCCAGATCTTCGACTGTCTGGCCAAACTTCTCTGATAGCCTCTTGCAGAGAAATCTCGTAGTCTGTCATGAAGTGTCGGGTTACATCATCATCTGTACGCAGGTCGTCTTTCACTGCATTGAACGCCGTAAAATATGCTGCTTTTGTTCTTCCGGTCATCAGTATGAAGACAACAGGAATACACTGGAAAGTAAGGATGTGATTGTTAGAAAAAAAATGCTATCCTGGGAAATATTATTTTTACTTGTTAAATTCCGGTTTTTGCCAGCTTACATGATCTTGATACACGGCATGAATGGAGCAAAGCTGTTTGAAGGGACGAGGAACACACTTGAATGTTGCATCCACGTGCAGTTCTCTCGCCTGTAGTGTTTCCCTTGCGCCCGAAATAAAAATGACGACCTCATGTTCATCTGGGGCCGTGAATAATCCTCTATAAAACAGGGTTTGCCTCAGGGTCAGGCCAAGATGCTGGTGAGACATCAAGGAAACCCGTATGTCATCCGTAGTTGTTGGGATGGGCGGTAGAGAAATCTGCCTGATCTTAAGAAGAGTCGACTCCACCTCCGCAAAGGGAATGTCGATGTTGTATCTGTTGAGAAGAGGGAAACAGTCTCTTTGCAAGGGAATGAGTAATAAATGCAAGCGGATAAACTATGTACATGAAGTATCAGAAATTGTTATATGCTCGTTGAGACGTGAGAGCTTTTTAAAACTCATACACTAACATGAAATCTTCCCACTATAAAATGCATTTTTTTACTCTGTGCAACTTTTTGTGCAACGCTGGCTAAGAACCGTTTAAAATTACTCCTATGAAAAGAAACTACTCCTATGAGATGAAGCTTGACTCGGGAATAAAACTCTGGCTATCTAGGAATAAATGCAAAGTTTTAAAAAGTACCTGATGCACTCATCTTCGTGAATCATGCGCAGCCTCCCTCTCTCCTGTCCTGCTCGAGCTTTCATAGTCTGTAATGCCTGCCTTCGTCTCACTTCCTCCTCTTGAGACGGATGATTGTGATCCTTTGTCTCCACAAGCAATCCTCCCAGGGGAATTCTCGCCCTAAAAAAAAAAAGCAATGGCATAATCCCCTCGCCACGATATGAGGCAGGAGATGCAAAACAAAATCCATTGCAAGAAGTAATTTACGTATGGGGAATTTTATGTCTCTCTAAATTAGCGTTGAATGTACCAGTAGCTAGTGGCCATTATAAGTCGACGAGGAGTCTTTAGAGATGACAATTTCTGGAGCTTAGGATGATCTGAGCAAAAAGATTAAGCTAATTCCAAACTGTGAAGGGGACGGGGACATTGATTCCATTAAAAATGCTGACGCAAACGATTGAACAGTCTGCATTATCAATTTTCCCGAGAATTTGGAAAGGCTATAGGTGATTCCATATTATCTCAACCAATATGCAAATAAAAGTCACCCGACTATTTTTGATTTCGAGAATTTCTATGGCGAAATCTGAGATGGTTGAACGCACTGCCTGGTTGAGTCCGTATGGAAAGACTCCTGTGCCCTTTTCCTTCTCGCGTTGATTTTTATGGCATTAAATAGACCTTAGATATCATGCAAAGGATTTTCCGCTAGACTGCGACTAAAGCTAAAAATTATGGCTAGAAAGCATTATTTATTGAAACTTCTCAAGCAACAAGCTAGCCAGCAATGAAGGCTTCGGGAGATGGTGTTAGGGAAAAAGTCACCAAGAAAATAGACATGCATCCCTTTCCTATTTAATTCATCCCATTCCTCTCCTCCGATTAAACTTGGAACAAAGATTTTTATGGTGGAATATGTTGTGACTAGACTGAAGACGTATTGATATGAAAACTCACCTTCCTGGACAGTCAGTCAAGGCGCATCTGAGGTACACATTTCCATTTCTTCTTTTGTTCGCTAAATATATATGCTTAGTTTCCTCATCCAAGAAGGCAGAACTGTTCCTCCGAAGGCCTTGAATCATAGAAGTAGTTGGTCTGCACTGTGCCATTGTCAAACTCTTTCTGGAAGCTGGATTCACTGGACTATCTTATCCACTGTATTTAAATGCTTGTAGATACATTCGATAATAACAATCCCTTTGTGCCCCCCGTGGAGCACGGAGAGGAGAGGAAGATGCCAATCAAGAGTTGTCGGGAGCTCATTTCAAACATTGTTTGAAGATGTTCTCAGCTGATCCTCTGCAGAGAGCACCACATTTCAGCCTTTCTCAGGATTAACACGCCCCTTTCTCCGAGATAATTGCAGGCGACCGGACATTCTCATGTCAAACTTCCCATGTCACACTTGACTTAACCCATTCCTATCGGAACGAGTCTAAAGCATAGGCGAACAGCGACATAATGCAACATGCCTGATCTAATCTCAAGTGGCCAGTTTCCCACGATTTCCCTCATATATTCCTAGGAGCAATCTCGCTTTCTTTGATCCAGCGTCCAAACAATCTAGAATATATCTCGGGAATTTCCATATTTTCGCACATTTCTATATTGCTTTAGTGAGCATATACTTAATGTTTTCCACGGTTATGTAATTATTTTGGAAGGTCTCATACATTTGCTTAGCCAAAAAGAAAAAGTAGAAGCCGCAGGAGATACTTGGAAATATTGCTTAAGTGAGCATCTCTACGTACTACGCTATTGTCAGATTTTTTTGTGCATACTTTTCTTTCCGTACATTCCTTTATAGGACATCCTGGGTGGCAATCTGCAGAGGGTAGTATAGAACTCGACAGAGAAAGAAAGAATTATCATTATGAACCATCAACACAATCACTTTATTTCCGAGGAAATTGATTTTATAACGCTTCCATGGCCCTGTTTTGGATGGAAGAAATATGTTTCTCCGACCAAGCGGAGTATCTGAAATAATTACCTAAGATAATGCCCACAGAAAAAATGTTCATACATAAAAATGCCCTCTTGAATAATTTCTGAGTCTAGGGCAAAAGGTTCCATATTATCGCAACGCTTTCAATTTCTGAATTGCGAGCTTGGGGCGAAGGGTTAAGGCATTAATTTACACAGGTTAAGGGGAAAAGCCACCCGGAAATAAGGCCCCCAGGATTGGTAAAGGCGAAAAAGTGCCACCCCATTTACATCTGTTTAAAGATGCATTCGTTTTGGTGACATCAAGCGATATCGATATCATGCTATATGATTGGCATCGCACCGAAATTTCAGGAAAAAAATCCAACACAGCACATTTATTAAAAGTGGATAGTATGGCCAATCCCACTCATAAAATCTGTGGATTGCAACCGTGCTGTGGGATGAGATGATTACACGCTTTGAACGCTTCTTCAAACTTGTTCTCTAATAACAACTACTGCGGGGTTATTTAAGGTTTCTTATTTTATCTTCCTCCTATTCGCTTTCACTCCTTTTCTGGAGGTGGAGAGGATTGGGATTAGCTCCCCTCTTTAATCCACCCCCCAATCTCCACCTACCCAAAGTCTGTTCAGGCATTGCATTGAGATGAGTCTGAACTGAGTCCTGCTTCCCTTCATAATGAACGTAGGAAGAGACTAATTCTGTCAATAGAAGTGCTTCCAAACGAACGATGCTTTGCATTTTCCATCGATTCATTCTCGATGAAAACGAAAAACCTACATACAGCTACATCCCAGCATAAATGCGTCTCAGCTCAATGTATCAATTCTGAGGTGGCTTTTTTCCAGGGTGGCTTTTTTCATAAATCCTGGAGGTAGACTTTGGTTATGTCACATCTCATTGAAAGTTGCTTCGTGCGACATCTTTGCAGTAGCTTATGAACCACTGCCATTCCTAATGAGAATAAAATCGACACAGACGTAGCTCGACAAGAAATGCTATGGCACAGAATGGCAACGACATGGAAATACGTCGACAGAAATAGACCGAAACAGATCTGCTTCGACAGATGGCTTTCGGATTTAAACCGACACGGAACAACATCGAAAGTAACAGCAACGACACGGAATTACCTCGACACGATTTTCTAGTGTCGAGATACTTCTGTGTCGACGTTGTTCCTGTCGGCGTCATTCCGTCGTTTGCAGGTGTCGAAGCAGTTCCGTTTCGATGCTATTCTTTTCGGTGTTATTCCGCGACACCATTCTAAATAGGTGCTCTCTCGCTGGGTCCAGTCTTTCGTTTTACATCACATGTACGGACGGGCGCGGTGGGTAGGAATAACGCCGAAAAGAACAGTGCTGAAACGGAATAACGCCGACACAGAAAAGAAGCGACACAGAATAGCATCGACACAGAACAACATCAAACTGGAAATGCATCGACACGGAATAAGCTAGACAGTAAGTGCATCGACACGGAATAAGCTAGACAGTAAGTGCATCGACACGGAGCAACATCGAACGGAATTATCTCGACAAAATTGCTACTCGGAATAAAACCGACAGAAGTACACCGACACGGAGTTACTTCGACAGGAGCTTATCCGGATTTGCATCGAAAATAAATATTCAAGACAGGAACTATGCCCACATAGAATAACACCGACAAACTAGCATAGTTGAAGGTGGTGGTGGCGATAGCATCACGTCGATGTCGCGCATATTGTGGGCGAAACATGTGTGGGCTAGGTGACTAGCGATGCTTCATTCTATAATATGCAGAATGTGGGAAAAGATTTGGCAAATGCACAGTCAAGTGGCAAATGCACACAGCAAAATTTGCACAAAATTAAAAATCGAGAATTTTGGGAGGGCACAATGGAATAGTTATGAAAGCATTGAAACAAGTTCAATTAATTGTTTGATTGAGAGAGTGAGAGAGAACGGTCTGATTCCTTAAGAAAAAAAATAATGAAAAATTAACCAATTACTTGTCTACACTGTGGACATTTACAGTCTTGCGCAATTATGACTGAAGCATACATAGCCCACACCGTGTGGCCGCAAGGGATGAGGGCAGAATCTCCATCACGAGTCGTGCAGATGTTCGCATAAGTGTGTTACAGACCCTGGTGGTTGTGGGGTGGACTGTTGCATTTCCTCAACGTGACAAGAGATCTGGAGATTCGGATACCCATTCTGAAGTGTGATTGCTGGCATTATTTTCTAATGAGAAGTCAGGAGATTCAGGCCTGGGAGAGGATGAGAAAGGGTTCACGTGCATTCCCATTTCAGAACGCACAAGCCCTCGAGAAGTGGGCATGTGTGCAGCGTAGAGGTTATGGTCTGAGGAATGGGATCGTTGGAGAGCTGAGGGTGGTGAAGGTGCTGACAAAATGCGCTGGAATAGTGTTAGTGAATAGTGTCACAGACGTAATGGGTCCGCTCTACGTCATAGTCAAACCCTTTCTGGAAGCTGGATTTACTGGACCGCCTTAACCTCTGTATTTATCCGTTTGTAGGTACATAGGACAATAACAATCCCTTTGTGCCAGTGGCGCAATCAGCCCTAAAGTTTGGGGGGGGTTCGGAGTTCACATGACCTGTCCTTCAAATGTCTCCGAATGCAAGGTGTTATGAAATCATCAGGAGAGATATACTCAACAAAAACGCGAAACGGCGCGAACACGCGAGCAAAGAAAAATGAAACGAAGAAAAATGTTATGAAATGGTGGAAACGGAATTTGGGGGGGGGGTGTAGAAATGACGGGACAACGGAAGGCATGAGAGGCCGAAAGAAAGTCAGGGAACGGCCTTGACTTGAAGGTGTGGAAGTGGAGAGGATCAGGATTAGCTCCCTTCCTTAATCCTTAGTTATACCTTAGTTATACCTAAAGTAGACATTAGTTATCTGTCGTCTTAATTGAAAGTGGCTTCGTGCGACATCTTTTCAGCGCCACGTGAACCACTGTCATTCCGGATAGGATCGTATAATAGACACGAAAGCAGTTCAACAAGAAATGCTATGGCACAGAATGGCATCAACACGGAAATACGTCGACAGAAATAAACCGAAACAGATCTGCTTCGACAGATGACTTTCGGATTTATACCGACACGGAACAACATCGAAAATAACAGCGCCGACACGGAATTACCTCAACAGGATTTTCTCGCGTCGAGATACTTCTGTGTCGACGTTGTTCCTGTCGAAGTCATTCCGTCGTTCGCAGGTGTCGAAGCAGTTCCGTGTCGATGCTATTCTTTTCGATGTTATTCCACGACACCAGCATACGTGGGTACCGGTAATGACGAAAAGGAATTCGGATCGGGAGAGTAGAGTTGCGGACTAATTACAGGTAATGGAAAAGGGCAAGAGTTATGAGTGACACCTGGCGACTTCTGACCGCACCCTGCAACCCCTAGGGTGGCGGACAGAGAGATGCTCATCCGTACGCCGGGCGAGGACCCCTTCCCTCCAATCACCTTTTGCCGTGCCCCTGCTCTGTGAGAATGTGTTACCCCAGAAGCCTTGTTACTTCTTTAGTCTCTCCAGTTATCAGGGTAACCATTCCATTGCCAAGGGCGATATTCTTCAAGTTACTTCTAATAAAAGTGAAGTTACCTCTATAAGCTTATGTTACCCAAATCTTGAGGTAACGTAAGGGTAACATTGTTAAGAGTATGGGGTTCTTGACTCCGGCATCTCTCGACCAGCAGAGTTTTTTTTCGTATTTACGACTATTTTATCCACATTTCTTCGAATTTTTGCCGAAAAAAGGAATCTCTAACTATATATAGCTTCCGTGCAGACTCTATAGTTGATTCGATAATTTTGCTAAGAACCAAGAAGTATCGGGTGCACCCTCGGTCATGTCGCCGATCCTATTCTGGATCCCACCAAACCGATGAATGCAACCATGCGGTAAACCAGCATACGTCAGGAAACGATCCTGAATATTTGACACTCGAACGAGTCGACACGTGGGGAAGAAACACTGCTGGGAGATGCGTCTCCGCCGGCGACTCGCGACGGAATGCCCAGTGAAATGAGGTAACCTTTGTACACGAGGGCTAAGGATGTCACTCTTTCGAATCGAGGAGATCTCGGACCGAGACGGATTGCGTACGATCACTTGCATACAAATGCATGAGGACACCAGTCAACTTGTGCATACCCTTCAAGAACGGTTTCAAGGGTATGAGACTCGTCCCTCCTACGTCATATTATCATCCGACTTCATCATTCCACATAGCATCGACTAGCGAGATGATTCCCCTGGGGCAATGGAAACGTCCGCCCGGATCTTACCTTTCGTACGAAAAAATAAGATGGACCGAAAGACACGGTGGCCTTCATCTACAGAACCTTCTCAGACAAAAAGTTGATAACACACGAGATGGAGAGGAGCATGCTTCACTCTATAAATAAGTCCAACCAGCTTCATGGTATAGGACTCATTTTCAACTCCGTCTTAACCTCTTCAGATATACTTGCACAAATGGAGCTTTAAACCTCCTTTAGCGGCGATAAAGGAGGTTTCAAGACCCATTACGCCATGCAATCCACCCATTGACACTCAAAAGTGCCGTACTCCCAAGTTAAGTAAAAGTTTACGGGTTCGTTTTTCTTGGGGATTAATGGTTTTGGTGTGCCTCGGACGAAACGAGACGAACCCATACCAGCAAGAATGCATCTGGGACACTTGGCATCGGTCCTGGCTTCCCGGTCCCGGTCTCAGGTGAAAACGCGACCCGGTTCTGCGCAGGCGCAGAAGTCGCCTCTGATCTTCACATCTGTTCCTTCATGTATTCATGAATGTATTCATGGAAATCGAAAGACTGTTGGTAGAAGCAGTCCTAACGAGGCAACGGGTCTAACTCAAACTTGGTGCAATAAAAGAATTGAATGAATCATGGCACTGGCATCCATATCCGATTTTCCCTTCCTCTTAAGGTACTAAGGGAAGATGAAAATCGACCCCCCTAGAATCAAATTCTAGACACGATTTTCTAGTGTCGAGATACTTCTGTGTCGACGTTGTTCCTGTCGGCGTCATTCCGTCGTTTGCAGGTGTCGAAGCAGTTCCGTTTCGATGCTATTCTTTTCGGTGTTATTCCGCGACACCGATAGAAGTACGAGTGAGAGAGACAGAAAGAGTGCGCATGACCTGTCTTGACCTTAGCCGGGGAGGTAGTGGAACGGTCTGAGCCAAAGCGTCCGTTTTTATAGTGGAACGTTTCGCTGACGTCATCACGAGCAACATTTTACCCCCCTCGGGTCTTAGATACGATCAGTCTACAATCTATTCATAGCTGAGGAACGATAAG
>CAJPEV010005667.1:0-13809 GCA_905338385.1 Darwinula stevensoni
TTGAAATTTGATATTATTCGTATTTCTAGCTGAAGTAGTTCCAGAGAGATTGCATTTGTTTGAGGTGTCATTTTATCCTTTCCCCTCAAAACGTTCATATCTCAAAGGCCGTTGGAACTAGAGGGCTAAAATTACGGATTTATTAGTTTCTCATAACCCCCAGAACATATTCTTTCTAACAGCGATTTCCCAGACGGCGCAGTAACCCATCTTGTGAAAATTGGATCACATGACATGTAATGACTCCATGGTAAACCCCCTGCAGGCTTATGAAGTTCGGGAATTTTTTTTGCCACTCGGTACATCCTGGTGGCATATTTCTCCAAATCGATTCGCCATCTTTTTTTTCACTGCAGCATAGCAGGAAAATGTATGCATTTTCAATTTCTTTATTGTTTCCGTATGAAAAATTTGGATCAGGGAAAATCATGATATTGGGCTACTGCCACCCTAGAGCTCCTTTTTTGGGGAATAGGAATGGGTAACCTTCGCTCAAGGAAAACGGATTCTTACAATCGTTATAGAAAAACGTCAAAGGTAAACGAAGAATCCCTGCTTGTTTCATGTTGCTAACATCTAGCTGGCATTAACTTAAGTAACGTAAGATCACAATGAAACATTCTCATGACTCAGGGAGCAACAACAGGTGTGAGAATCAAAGACGGAAGCGTAAAATACATCGCAATTTTCTTAGAGCTTAGAGAGAAATGCAATGGTAAGTAATATGAATGCACTAGAAGGGAATAACATCAAATGTTCCTAGGAGGAATCAAAGGTATCAAGTGTTCCTTGATTTCTTGGAGAAGGTATAAACATTTTTATTTGCCACTAAAGTAGACAATCTTATGTGCATTGATTAATGAACCTTTAATATTTCTATGAATTTCATGACATACCAGGCCCTGAAAAGGATCATGGGGTGAGAGTCGAGGCCGCAGTTAACAAACAGATAAGAAGAAAAACGTCGATAATGCTTATCAGGAGGGGAAAGCAAAGAATTCCCAGCCATGTCAGTCCATGATGACCTTTGTTCTGCTGGTCGCACATGAAAGAATTCAGCTGCCAGTGACAACCCTATCGGAGGATATCAATTCGCTGATGATGGTATGAACATGTATAGTTTCCATCCTAATTATTCAGTTGGAACATTTGGAGCTGTGCAATAGTCTCCTATTTACAGATTGCTTGAGACCTGCACGTTTAGGTTATATTTTATGACTCAGATTTTTCATTATTTCACTATTAATTTTTCATTATTATCACTCAGTAGTATTTGAACTGAAGTTTCTGGTGAAGGACGCCTATCATTCAAGTAGTACTTCGAACTGTGTCCCCAAGAGCCTGGCGAAGCGATTGAGTTTAGCAACATCATGGACTGAAAGCTTCCTTGTCAGACGATGGCATCGTGAGAATGTAAGCAATACTGCATACTATAGCTATGAAATATATTCCTTCCGTGCATTGTAAGTATTTCCTTCATTTTTGGTGCAGAGAAATGAGTTATATATATCAATTACGAGATTTGAAGAATATCTTCAAGGAAAATGACACTGTGGTTGATATGGATAAGTTCCTGAATGAGGCCCCGAGGCAGGGACTTATTCCATATGAAAAGGAAATGAGTCTGCGGAAATAGGAATACCCTCAGCCGGTCGAGGACACTTTTTCCATCTTTCTAAAGAAAAATCCAGAGAAGACCTACAAGAGTGTTCGGGAAATATTGGATACTACTAAACATGGAGTGTGACGATCCCAAGGAAAGGCTCCCCACGGCTGCAAGTGAGTCCTTATCTTAAATCCATACACTCATAAAGAGAAAGTATGTAAAGTCAATGAACTTTTAGTAAGCTCAATTGGGAGCTTCTTCGATTCCTGATTCCAGAGTTCTAGGAAGCTCAAGGTTATTTACAGTTTGGGACAAAACTGTGTCAATGTTTGACACAGTTCCCTTGTGAACTGGCCTCCAATTGATTGAGCTATAGCTGTTCAAAACCAACTTGGTGATTGACGCAGTTTAGTCCTTCACACTGAGACATACAGAAAAGCGATGATCTATTCTGCATTTTCCTTTGGCCTTCAACAATGTCTGGACACTTCTAGGTTCTCGATGAAGTCAAAGATGTTTGAACTGGAATGACGCCCCACTCGATATTGACCCGTCGCTTCAACACCACGATTCCGTGGTCCTGCATTATTTGGCTAGCCAGTCGCCAGGATAGTTTCGTATCATGTACTGCTGAAGCAACACCTCTCACGGCGGGCACTTTGAGCACCTCATCCGAGTGTCAAACAGTAAAGATCAATGGAATTATCTTGGTTGTGTCATCATGTCAGCCATCCTGTATGAGGCACAATACTGAATTAGGACAAGTGCGCCTGTAATGTTCTGGCGGCACTCCCTTACTGCTAGCACGCTCTGAATCACCTCCAGTATTACAAGAACCAGTAAATTGATATTGTTATAACTTCGCATGCATGTGCTCATTTGATGCATTAGTCAACCCACAAAGGCGCGCGGCGATAGCCTGAACCAATTACGGGTGGCTACAACTGAAAAAGGTTCCAACATTATATAGGATTGAGTGTAATGTGCTTTTGAATGTCCACCAAAGTAGCCGGAAATCATCACATTATGCTGAAAATGCTATGTGGCGCTCGTTTCATCTCAGATAGCACGGAAATTAGGGAATATCCCATTCCACATCCCAACAAAGTGCGTTTTGTTTTATGTGCTTCAATTTTCGTAAACCTTGTGACGAGTCACTGGTTAGGAAATGTAGTATCTGGTCTACAGCTTCATGAAAATCCCGCTTATCATAATGCCTACTACTGATTGCGCTGAGGCGAAGTGGAAAGAATACATATTTCTCGTCAAAAATAACAAAATAGTATGGATCCTATTAGTGGCATGAATATTTTTGAAAAGAAAAAGATCGATTCCATACCACCAGAGAACATTCTGTAATCTACTTTCTTCCAGATGGCAATAAATCCCTTGAAACCCTAGCGCATATAAGGTACATGTTTTGAAAAGTGGTCAGATCCTTTCAGCAGCGGTTCTCAATATTTTGTTACCAACAGCACCCTTTTTAGTCACCAACACTTTGGCGGCACCCTCTGCGCAGTCCCATTGAATGCCAGAAGATAAAAATGATGAAATCGAGGATCTCCGAATTTATTCATAAAGAGGTACATATATATTAATGTACTTAGTTCTAGAAGATCCATTCAAATATTCAGTTGTTTGCATTTTGCACTTCGGTGTGATACAAGTGTCTGCCTCTGGCTACAGAGAAATTCCAGGCGTCGCTCGATTTTCAAAGCAAATACATGCTTGGAATTTGCTTTTTGTATAACTCCAGAAAAGGTTGATTGGCACAGGTACATGGTGGCAACAGGAAATTTATGTTCTTCATTGCTGCTGCACGCAGGCCTTTGTATTATTCCTTGATAGCCAGGAGTCGGGGAGCGTCATCTATTGAAACTCGATTCTTCAACAAAGGCTCATGGAACATAGAGAACATATTGAACATAGGCTCATAGAGTGATTCCACGCCAAACCGACCAGCGAGAAAGCTCGGCCATTTTCCGATTTTGACGAAAATCGCCATACACGTAGAGGAATCGGTTTAAGGAATATCATTTCAACCAATTCCTTTTATTTCCCAAAGATCTCACGATATATGCATTTTAAATTGACCTGCTTTTCGCTCCCAGCGTCCATACGGACTGGAATTGTGAAACTGTTTTTGCAAGAACTTCCCCTCTCGTTAAGATATAAGCTTCATTCTGGTGTCATTTTAATCGTGAGATTGCCCTCTTTAAATTCAATATGAGGATTATTCTCTTCAGCCTGCAACAAGAAGTTCCACTATATCAAACAGTTTGATCAAGTTCAGTGGCCAATATCAACACTTGCCACCTCCGGAATTCTTTATTCCAATATTTCATTTAAAAGTGCATGGTATGCTATTTCTGATGATACCAAGATCGAGATTGGCACTCTATTGCTAGCCGAGATATGAATTTCTACCTGCGGCAGTAGTGCCAAAATTCCACTTGCTTGAACACTTTGACACTCTTCAGTGACATACCAATGCACATTCCACTCTGTGAAGACCGACTTATAATACATGAATGAAAAGGGCGTGTTATTGCCTTTCTGATGATACCAAATTCAAACTTGGCACTCAAGGGGTTAATGATGTACGGTATAATAGTTTGATTGCATTGACAGTGCATTTATAGCTGAACCTGGGATTCACGGGAAATATAGCCCAATGTTATGAAGCTTTATGTGTAAAATTGTTGCTAGTTGCCCAGATTTTCAATTAAATTACGTGCGTTCTATTCTAATTATGGTATTACACAGTTAATAAAAGTCAATTAAGTGAGTTAATTGATTAATGATTACTTCTCAAAAATTATTACTTTGTAATTTTGTATGCTAGGAAAACAAAACACTGAAAATTCGAAACCAGCAAACAACTTCGTAACATTGGGTTATATATCTGTGATTCCCCTGGTGTGACTATAAATGCACTGTCCATGCAATCAAACTATTATACATCATGAACCCCTTAAGTGCCAACCTTGAATTTGGTGTCATCAGAAAGGCAATAACATGCCCTTTTCATTGATGTATTATAAGTTGGTCTTCACAGAGTGGAAAGTGCATTGGTACTTCACTGAAGTCGGTCGGAAGTGTTCGAGCAAGTGGAATTTTGGCACTACTGCCGCAGGTAGAAATTCATATCTCGGCTAGCAATAGAGTGCCAATCTCGATCTTGGTATCGTCAGAAATAGCATACCATGCACTTTAAATTAATTATTGGAAGAAAGAATTCCCGAGGGGGCAAGTGTTGATATTGGCCACTGAACTTGATCAAACTGTTTGATATAATGGAACTTCTTGTTTCAACTTAGGAGAATAATCCTTAGAATCAATTTAAAGAGGGCAATTTCACGATAAAAATAGTACCAGAATGAAGCTTATATCTTAACGAGAGGGGAGGTAATTGTAGAAACAGTTTCACAATTCCAGTCCGTATGGGCGCTGGGAGCAAAAAAAGGTCAACTTTAAATGCATATATCTGGGGATCTGTGGGAAATAAAAAAATTGTTTGAGATTGTATTTTTTAAATCGATTTCTCTACGTGTATGGCGAGTTTCGTCAAAATCCGAGACGGTCGAGCTTTCTCGCTGGTCGATTTGGCGTGGAATCACCCTATAGCAATTACTCTGTGACATCGATGAAGGGACATTCAGACACAAGAGATTAAAGAGGATCACAAACGAAAGAAAATTTGACTTGCTTATTCCGGTCTTGGAAGTATTCTTCGAATGTCTTCTTCGAGCTTTGCAATAGGTTGGTAATGACAGGTTGCAGACCAATCAAATGTGACTCTTCATCAGCCTCTTCAAAAAACTCACTGTGTGTTGGAAACAAACACCTTTCATTTTTCAACTTTTCTGACCACAGTGGGAGTGTTTTTTAAAGAAGTCATGCACTTCGTCTCTCAGCACCAATTCGTTTGTATCGATGCCTTGGAATGAGGCTTTCAGGGAATTCAAGCGATTACAAATGTCAAGGTAGACAAGATGCAATGCATTGTATCTGACTTACATTCGTCTGACAGGAAAATCGCTACATTTCTGCGCAATCCAAAGAGCCAAAGAATACATTTTACACGGAACTTACCTCATAATGAGGCAACAAGCATCAGTGATTGCAGCCCCCCTCGTTGTAACAAATTCCCAAAGAACTTATCCTATAATAGCGGAACTTACAACATATAATGAGGTTCAGGAAAGGAAGAAATTAAGCCTGCAGAAATCGTGCGACTGGAAAGACATACTACTGGATACACGCGATAAGATATCCCATAAGTTTCAGCGTCTCTTGAACAGCAGGGGCTGAATGAAAATTTTTTGGGATGGCTATTGCAATCAGAATGGGATTACATCCCGATTTAAGGAATGAATATAAGTGGAAAGTCCATGGCTAAGGGACATGGCTACCATCTTGCCCTTATTAGGTGATAAGTCAGAAAAGAAAACTATAAAATGCTGACTTGGAATATCAGGCATTAAATGCGGTAAGACTAAAAATGATTAGACAAGTAATTTTATTGATAGCTCAGTTGTCTTCGGCTGCGTAAGTAGTGATTCCCTAATATGGTTGGAGTTAGGGACTGGTTCATAGGGTTGAAAAACCTCGTCTAATTCAGATCTTTCTTAAATAAACCTTTGATCCCAGGTAGAGCAAAATATTTTTCAACGTTCTTGGTGCGTTTTGGGGGAACGGAATTTTAATGTAAAGCAGGGCCAGAATGTGAAGGTGTAATACCTGATCTGAAGACAGCATTCCCAATATTTGCCATTAAAACAGGGAAAGGATCTTCATACGTTGGCTGCAGTAATTGAATCTCACGGTTTTTTGAGGTGCCTATATGTATCAAATTGAAGTTGAAAATAATTGAGAGAACATTTACGCATAAAAAAGGCTTCAGTGAAGCTGGAGCAGAGCAGACATCTACGCAGCAGCTTCCTTAAGTTCCAAAATATTCCTCTCGCAATTAAGCGTCCCCAACCTGAAAATGAAACCATACTTCTTTCTTGCTAGAACGAAAAAATACTGCCAAAAGTGCAACCCCTCAAACCCCAAAGAAGAAGCGTCGGATGGAGGGAAACTGTTCGGGGCTTTCTGACGTGCGGAACACCAGTGAAAGTGGAGCATCCCAGTCGTAAGTCTTGAGATACTTGTCACAATAATCCGGGGAATTATCCGCCAATTTTCGATAGATCAATTTTGATTCAAAGAGATAGGCACGTGCGGATCTGACATATCTCTGCAGAAACTCAAATTTCGCTTTCATTTAAAATCCTTATTCCAGGAAAGACCAAGCAATCCATTTTTTTTATTTGAAAGGTTACATTTGAACCTTGCATGCATTTATTTGTCAGATCGATCCATTTGGGGGTGTGAAAAGACTGCTACCTCTGGATGACAATACCTGAGAGGGACTTTGTGGCATATAACAAGTAAATTCTTCATTATTCATGGACCACATTTCCACCCCCCTAAAAAATAATTTTAATCTATTGCGATTTGTGTAAGATTGGTGCCATACGTTTGAGTAATGTCAAAGTTACATTTTACACTTTTTTCGCCCATATTAATTATTGAAACGCGCATTCTTGTGAAAGTCTTCATTCAAATCGGAGTGAAGGAAGCCTCATAAGTATTTCGATTTCAATGAAGATTCAGCATGAGACACTTGCAAAGAAAAGCATCAACTACCACAGAAAGTAGCACTTTGTCGTATGTGCTTATGTTAGAGGCCCAGCATCCAACCGGAGAACTGAAACATTTATACTGATTCCGTTGCATCAAAGGATGTGTCCCTTTCATGAGACAAAAATTGCTCCTAAGTTCCGTTTTCCTTATTCAAGCGAAAAACTCAATTTTGGAATGGGGGATGCAATCTACTTATTATGGCTTCCAACGTCATGGATGCTATTGAATAGACACGGACAAGAGATGAATGATAGCGAAAGAATCGCCATTGTTACGAGTCATCCCCGGCGAGTGATATAAGTACTCAAGCAAGATCCTGCATGATATCCGTGAAGAGAAAAATACAGGGTTCTCTACACTGGGGAGGTGATTTTCCACGAAATACATGTCAATCTCACTTCCATCTTTAACACACGTTTCGGGCTAATGAAGTACGCAATGTCATATATAGGGAACTGTATCATACAAAGTAGCGAATTCTTGTTCTTAGGTTTCAAGAAGCTACAAGATTTTGAGGTCCAAAATACTAAAAGTCCTTTTCCGTTTCGTAATGCCTCGCTGGAGCGAAAAAGGACGAGCAAACAGGCTCGGAAAGCCATGGAGCAGAAGCGTCTTGCTGAATTCCAAAATTTGAAGAGAATGCCAATGGAACAGGAAAAAAAGTCAAAGTTGGTACCAATGTGGACGAGTAATGTGGAGAATTGGATTACCACTTATTGCAACTAGGGCAGTAAGAATACACAGATTCAATGGTTAATCTTGAAGAAGGCAAAATTCAATAATGGCATCAAAGAGTTCATGCGTCAGTTGTTCCTTGCCCTCTTGAGAGTAAGATTTACGGATTCCCTATTCATGGCACCAATCACATATAAGAGATTAATCCTTGCTGGAACTGGAACGAATCAGGAAAATACTTAATATGCCAGGATCGGCAAGATATCAATGGTCTCATTTTGTGGCTTCGTATCAAGGCGATGTCATTGTTCTAGTTCAGCATAGCAAAAAATGACAAAATTCTTTAGTTGTAAATGGTTTATTGGCAAACTATGTTCAACGCAATTTACATCCAAGTGCCTAGCATGCTTCTTTGAACAAGAACCCAGGGGACCAGAGTATTTTTGCATTAGTACATGGACCAAACTTGGACATGGGTCCAAGGAGCAGTTCTCTGTTTCAGCCTTTGCGCATATAAATGCGTTATTGATTTACTCACACGTCAACGCCTAATTTAGATTTTCCTGGTTCTCCTCAAGAAAAAAGGAAAATGTCACCCGTTGACAAATGCGACTCTCACCTACGATTTTAAGAATGGCAAAAAAAACCAACTTCAAGGTAACTTTTTCGGATTGTACTGGGATTTTCTTTGGCATTGAAATAAAAAATCCTTAGTAGCATATAACATTGAATCAACATTGTTTCAAAGTTGCTTCAACGTCCGGATGATGAATCGACATTGAATCAATGTTTTTTCAATGTTGTATGCTACTAGGGATAAGGTGCAAGCTTGTATGAGTGTGTGCGTGTGTAGCTGTGTTCATGAGAAAAACCTAAAGCATTGTTTGATATCTAATTTCTTTCAAGTCGTTTTGCCCAGACTTTGTCTGCATCTATTTATTCATCACGTACCTCTCGAGGAAAAGGATGTTCAAACGTGAACTGCAGAATTCCATTGAAAAATAAAAAAGATACGGAAGTGAAATTTTTATCATAGCTGGGAGTAGTTAGATTGGATACATGGAGAATTTGATGTTCTAGTCCTTTCCCTGCTAGTTGTGCAAAATTATCTCCTTCAACGAAGTCATTTTTTCCTATTTCCAATAGTGCAAAGAAGCTAGGTCCAGATGTACCATCACCCGAAAAGGCATCTTCCTCAAGAGACGTTTCTGAGCAGGTACGTATCCAATATACAGGGTGAAATGAAAGTTAACCATTCGGAAATAATACGTATATTAATCAGAACTCACTAGCCAACCTGAGTTGATTCTGTAACCCCACTGTTTTCTCAATATGAAAATCTTGTCCAAGTGACTCGAAGTGACTCAAATTGTCCGATCGACCCAACTTGGTCCTAAATATTCTCAAGTGATACGTGTATACAAAATATTGAAACAGAGTGACCAAGGTTTCAAGATTCATGAGTACCCATGATGCTGAGGGTGATCTGTGGTGGCCAAATGACCTACCCTGAATGTCACTATTTCAGATATGCCAGAATTGACCGAGAGAAACCCAGTGACCGAAAGTGTTCGAAAAAGACTTAAATGCACCGAAAGTGACCCAAGGAGGCCCAAAGATACAGAAGTGACAAAGTGACCGAAACTGTATCTATATACCCTAGACTGACTGAAATATATTAAAATGCGATATCACTAAGTATCTTGAAGAAAAATCTTGAATCTTGATTCGTTACTAGATCTCCCGTTAGTAATAAATAGTAAAATAATCAAGCATTTAGAAGTTTTAATGAAGCCCCTAAACTTCAATGAAGGGGAAATATAAGAATGTTTTCAAATATTTTTTTTTCGTTTTAATGAAACTGAGGGACATAGGAAGCCGAAACTCGGCATGAACGTGCCTTTTATTATGATTATTTGATAATAAAAAAATTAATTTTCAGATTCTCTGGGGCATATCGTTTTGGGGTTGAGTTTCTCCAATTAATAATTTTTCCCACCATATTTGAAACATGTAGAAAGGCTAAAAATGGCACCGAACTACGTAAGGAAATGCTGAATCGTAAGCAAAACTCTGAAAATAGGGCTACATACCCTTGGGGAGCTTTTGTTAAAAGAAACACTGCCCAACATATTTTTTTCGCTGTGTTCTATTATAAAGCCTAAAAAACAAAGCAAGACGCATAATTTGAGTATTTTTCAACATTTGAATTAAATTATATGTTGCTACTCCAAGATTTATTGGCTAAAGGTACATTATACAAAAGTAAACTTTTGTGAATAAGTTTTCCATTCCATCGATCAACTATAGAAAGTAGGAAGATTAAGTGGAAGTACTTTTCTGCGTAATAGTTTAATTGTAATTTCTGCCTTCTAGATTTATCCTCTCGTAACATAGGTTACATGTTTAAAACAAAGCATTTTCTACTAAAGAACCGCATCACCTTGGTTCCTTTACTTCCGCGACATGGTTACCCAACAAATTCGTGGTGTGTGTGCAGATACGTCTCGCGATGACGTCAGCACCAGAAGACCAAGAACAGCAACATCAAGGAACGAGAGGAGCTGCCGCCAGGCCTTGCTTTCCCTCTTCATACATACTCAATGCGATCTACAAGCCGGACATGGATGGACTCGATCTGGGGCAAGATCAGAACCTGGCAACTGTTGAACTCATTGTGCAGGAGTTGGTTGCTTTCGCTGAACATACGGAGAAAACTCTGGGAAAGCCTGGGAGACAGAGACTGAAGGGGATTTCTCCGAACTCCTCCTTTGGCGAAAGCTTCTTGAAAGAAAGAGAGGTGGTCCTTCTCAGGATTGCATGCGACGAGCTGAAACGATCCCATGGATCTGCTGCTGCTGCGGAATTTTTCATCCGGAGGGAGACGAATGGCAAGGGAGAGGAAGACCGAGAGGAAGAGATCCGTGTTGTGCGGATTCAGTGGCTTCCAGAGTTTGGGTGCGCTCTTCTCTATGAGGCCGGGGCTCTTCAGTCAAGAGAGAGAGACGATCTCGTAAGCATCAAGCTTGTCTGCATCGACAGCTGGCGAGTTCAGATCCGAACACAATCGAGGGGCAGACCCATCATGGATGCGCTCGCGGCGGAGGAGGGGCCGGCGATTCTCTCTTGTGGAGAGATAGAGAGAGGAAATGTTGGCCAGTGTGTTCAAACAGTCGTTGAGGAAATAAGAGCAAGCAAGAAGAAGCACATGACGCCTGGGTTCATCCAGAAGGTAGTAGTTAAAGCTCTGCAAAAAATTCGCGGTGAGACCGACGACGAGAGTGGGATGCATCGCGACAGCTCCTCTTCGTCTGGCGCTAATCTGCTAGGAGACTTCGCCGACGTGGGAAAGCGTTCAGGCCAGGTACTAGAACGCTCGACCTCGTGGCCGCTGGTGACGAGTGTGCTCCTGGAGCTGCTACGGTTGCGAACGGAAGATGCAGAGGAGATCTTCGCCAAAGCCATCTTGTTCTTTCATCTCTTCCTTCTCAGAAAGGTCCTCCCTCAGCTGCAGACTGAGGGGGCAGGAGGAGGAAGAACGACACGAGGGGGAAAAGGAGCAACGGAGCACGCGAAGCTTGGCACCTTTCAGATTTCCATGGCGATGATAATTTTGGAGGAGGTATGCGATCGCTTGGATGTCCTGCCTCTGCCGCAGGAGGAAATGAGAGCCATCTACGAGCATGTAGTGAAGGAGTCGTGCAAGGCAAGAGAGATTCTAGAAGTCATCCACAGGAGATTTGACGACCAGCAGGAAGAGAAGCACAAGCTGCCTTCCAGTNCAATCACGCAACACTTGAACCTGTTGCCTTCGACGGGCGACGAGGCCGTGATCTTCTTCAAGTCCATGCCGAAGGAGATCCAGCTGCTGGCCCATCACTGTTTCCTCGCTCAATCTCAGCTGATCCCCAGCTCGCCTGGTTGCTCCCCTTGTACCTGGCTGGATTACTACAGTAAAATGAATTATCCCTATTATAGCATCCCTCCCATTGCTTGGGAGGGATGCTATGTGAATCTCTCGGTGCCAGAAGAAGCAGATTGGCCCGATTCCAAGATGATGAGCAATATTCATGAGAGGAAATGTCTCGTGAAGTATCCTCAGATCGGAGGAGCTCAGCTGGTGTGGTCCAAGGGGGAATATCGGAATCCGTTCCAGATAGATAGAAGCAGTGTCCACTCGTTCTTCACGGAGAACCTTCCAAAAAAATTCCAGTGGATCATCGATGACCCGACCTCTACCTCTGTCGACCCGACAACGAGAGGCAACATGCCGTACGCGAAGGAGAGGCAGCGTCTGCCAGAGCCAGGTCGGCAGGGATGCGAAAACGGCTTGGACAGACCGGCCTGGCTCCTGTTTTCATCGCTGAGAGCGTATCCTTACGTGCAGCTGAAGCTCGTGGCCTCGGTTTTCTCGGCTCCTGATCGCGCGTTGCTGCCCCTCGGGAATCCCAACGTCTGCACTACACTCCGCCAAGCACTGTTCCACCTCGGGGACCTGTCTGATGAAGATTCGCCGAAGCTCCTCTGGAAGCGAGACTTCGAAGACGCTGCGTTTCGAAAGCGGTGGGTCGAGGACTTGCGGAGACTGGCCGACACCCTTCGCGACAGAAGACGTGACCACGAGGAGATCGCTATCTTGTCGGATGTCGCCGGTTTCTTGTCGCAGTTCGACGACGACGTCGATGCCGCTGGACTCGTCAGAGAGCTCTCGCACATCGCGTACAAGTGGGCAAACGACGAACGGGATGAACTTCGCAAAATGAAGTTTCCGGACAAGTCCAAGAGAGCGGGTGAAACGCTGATGCTCGGATATTCTCTGTCGGCTTATTCACTCGTGCCTTCGCTTACCTTAGAGGACGCCCAACGCTTGTGCGAGCTTTCTCTGCGCTTCAGAAACGGCTTGACTGTCGCGTCGAGTACAGAGAGCTACCGGAAAGATCTCGAGAAGATGCGGGTGAGGTGCGAGCACGCGCTAACCAGGCGATTGACGCAGATTCTGACCTTCGTGCACGACGATCCGAAGCACTTCCTGTCTCCGGCAGTCAAGTCAGTTCTCGACTGGTTCAGCGATGAAGGAGGAGGAGAGGAGAGCGATTGGAAAGTGGTCTCACCCTCGACTCCGACTCGTGATGAGTTGTTCTGCTTCGAGCTGTCCAGGGACAACTACCACTACTTCGTCAATCTTTTGACAGGTGTCATTCTCGTGGACGGCTGGCCTCCCGCCGGCCTGCCCGAGGTGGTCCTAAGAGACCCTCTATACCAGGCCAGCTTCAAGAGCAAGGACATGGAGGTCACTCGTAGGGACGTCAGCGGAGAAACGATTGCGCTAACCACGAACCAGTCGATTGCAGGTCGCTTCTACATATTCGAAGTCTCCACTCGAGGCGGAAAGACGACTGTCAGGATCGTAGAGAGGATCTCTCTTGAGGAGAGCAACGAGGAGATGGAGTTGGTTGGGCTGACAAAGAAGCAGGGTGTCGACCTTCCTCCACGGCTGAAATACCTTCATAGCTTCTGGAGAATGTCAGACACCGTTGGAGACGGAGATTTCCTCGTTCTTCGTCCGATCCCATTCCGGGAACGACAATGGAAGTATGCTATTCGGCTGGGAGAGCAGTCGGCGTGCTACTGCGTCCCGTCTAAGGATCAAGAGGCCTTGTCCGAGTTCCCTGCCCGATGGAGAGAGAGACTGAAGGAATTTGATCGGCTGGTGATTGCTCCGCCGTCCCTGAAGAAGGTGTTCACGAGGATCGAGCTGGAACGCTTCATTCACTGCTTGAAGCCAGCCCAAGGAGGCCTTGTCATCGACCTGCCAAGGTATAAGCTGCGCTTCC
>CAJPEV010005668.1:0-13804 GCA_905338385.1 Darwinula stevensoni
ACATTTCTGCAAACATGTTGGCATTATCTTGACAATGGTTTGCGTAAAAATGATATAAAATGGACAAAAAATTTACATTCAGTTTACGTAAAATTAACAGAAACATGCTGTTTGGGAGGTAGCCTTCCCATTCTTCCCTTTGTGTAGATCCTTCCGTGCCATGAGGACATGTTGGCCAGCTACCACCTCATAATGGTATGCATGCCTCTGTGGATAGATAAACAAATACTTGTATTAAGTACATTATACTTAAGGAAACTCTCTAAACTAAAACTTAAACTAAATTTAAATATCTGATGCCTTGGACTTCGAGAAATCGATGTAGAGGGACGAACTATAGAGGGGAGAACATCTTTAACAATTCAAATTAATGGGAAAAGTTTCCCTATTTTTTTCCCTATCTTTTGGTAAGTCCAAGGCGAGATTGAATTTCTTAACCATTTCTTAACGCAGATATAATTGTGAAGAAGTAACAAATCAAAGAAAATTGTACCTGACCTTGCAGACATAAAACAAAGGAGCAATCTCGTTTTCTGATTATGCTAAGAGACTTTCTTTCTCCATTTCTCAGAGTAATTTTTTTAAATTTGAACATTCATTCATGATGAGAGAACATATAACGACAATTATTGAAGAAAGAGCTCCATGATTCTGCAAGGTGAAAATATGTTACGCCCATGCATTAGCTTACGTTGGCGGGAACAAATGTCCCTTGGAAGTCGTGAGACGCGATGACAATCGGAACCTGGCCTCCCATGTCCTCTCCTGACGCTGATTTTCTTTTGAGGGTAGCTTTGATGTCTTCTGAGAATGACCTCGAAGCAGCAGGGCTGGGCTCCACATTTGACAGGGGGATCTCATGAATACCTAGAATGAACATAAGTTATTGAATATAAACGACCACGGATTCATCAAAAGCTGCTCAGATTAAAGCCATGTATTAATGAATCATACTTTCGAATTAAATTAACATCCTTCAGCAGGTGAGAAAGTAGATCATCTCATGAGGAAATTTTCTTATGTGCCCGATTGTCCAAATTCTCATACAGATAGAAGGCTTTATTGGAATGTATTGGTTGAAAATAAATAAATACTAGACCTGTTCACGTCTCACGCATCAAAAGCTTCTCAAAGATGCCATTACAGGGGAAGGAACAGTGTTCAGATCAAGCGTGAACAGGTCTCGTAATCCTTCTTCGACCTTCAAACTGAAACAGTGCATACCGCTGTCCCTATAACTATAGAAAAGTAGTATGCAAATAGACCAGTTTATTTTGAGCATACAGTGAAAACCGTTAACTCGAACTTTTAAGGAACGGGCAAATCGTTTCGAGTTATCCGAAGTTCGAGTTATCAAGAATCGCCCCCACCCCAAAAAAAACACGTCAAGGGACATGGGGGACAAAATGGCTCGGAGTGAGAGCGATAGATTGACAGAGGGAATGTTGGAGGCTTTTTTTATAGCCGAAGCTTTTCGGTTTTCATCCTCAGGTTTTATCCTCTCCACAGGCGTCTGTGTGGGAGGAGGGAGAAGCAGCAAAAGAAACGAAAGAGCATCCTCCCTAACGGGTTTCTTGTCATTCATTCTTTTGAAAAGTCAAAAAGTCCCACCAGAAGAATTTTTCCCCTTTTCTCACCCTGAATTCGAGTTAACCGTGAGAAAATCGTTATAGGGAGTGAAAATTTCCATTCGAGATATCCGGAAATTCGAGATAAGCGAATTCGAATTAACATGGTGTCCTATGGGGTTCCACCGGGACGAATCCTTGAACTTCAAGATAAGCTGAATCAGGATTCGAGTTAACGAGTTTTCACTGTATTTATTAAAAAAAACGCTACTACTCCATGTTAAGGAAGAAGGTTCGGTGGAGCGCTAACTCAATTACATCCTTTTGGATGTTTTTTTCTATAGGCATATTTTTTATTTTAGCACTACAAATATTATGTCTCATGCTGGGTTCAGAACTGCTTCACCTGGTGGCGTTTTCGTTTTCTTCCGCCGCTGTTGGGTGCTCTCTGCCAGCCAAGACCTTTTCCGCACACTTCTCGTGTGGTCTTCAGTGGACTGCAGTTCTGATCCCGATTCAGAAGACGTAGAATGCCGTGATAGGCCTGGGTTTGTATCATAATGGCGTTGATCCTGCTGTTGAGAATGAAATCAAATTTGTTAAAATAAAATCATCTTCATTGCGGCAGCACATACTTTCATGAGAATCAGGTAAATTATATTGAAATAAATACAAACTGGCTTCCATCTCCTTGGCGTTGGCCCGATTCACATTCAATTCCATCTCTGACGTTCGAAATCATTAAGTTGATCCCCTGTACCAAACACGAAATTGTCCTTTCCTTCATATACTCTCCAATGATGAGCTTGGTGATCTTGGTCTTCGTACAGATCCGTGTGACAGGGAATGCCACGGTGTCCATCCTGCCGTCAAACTCCAGCTAAATAGAAATGGCCGAAATTCTTTGTTCCAAGACCCTTCAAACCCAATTTTCCCCGAAGGGCATATAATTAGACTGTGCGGATTTCACTTTCCAAAGGTACGACAATATAACAACTACACTTTCTTATTTCTAATTCATAACACTCCTTCTGGAGCAAGAAGCGAGGGGGAGAAGCTATTTCGCGAAAATTTTATTTAATTTAAATTTAATTTAAAATAAAATCGCGAAAATATGTTCAAGTTCGATATCTCTTGGGTAAAGAGAATAGTCAGCGATTTTACTCCTTAACACATTGACAGCCAAGTACGAGATATCTCGTGCTATGCTTTGAACAATATCACACGGTTGCTGATTTCTAACTGCATGATGGAGTCCTGAATATAGCTAATTGCTTTTATATTTTTTTCCGATTTTCTGCGACTGAATAAAAAAATATGAAAGATAGCTATTAATACTTTTTCAAATTTATATGGCGTGGGAATAACAAAATTGGGGACGGTTAATGTGTTAACTTCGAGACTCCTGAGGGGTGCAATGGACCCTACCTCGATGTTGCTTGGATTCTTGTGGGGTTTCGCAGCCTTGTTGCCCGGGTATTCTTCCTTGTTCCCTTTGATCTTCAAGGGGTGCCCTCCGTCACTCATGTTTTCGCTCACCATGACGATGATACTCTTGTCTCTGGATGTGAAGTATATCCACTTCTTGGTGAAACTAAAAACCGCATACTCTGCGCAGAAAAATAAGGCATCACATCATCATGCAAACACAGGGAAGAGGGAGCATGACTGCAAGAGTATGAAATTAAGACCGCTTATTTTCAGTTTTTCATGAGGCACATTGTCATTTAATTTTAATGCGATTCATTCATAATTATGAGTAACTATTCTGGCACAAGTTATAACTGGCTTCTATATCGATGCATTTACATGTTCATTCTCAAATTGACAAACTTACTAGCGGATGAAGTAGGATGGTCCATGGAGGAGTCCTTGGGACGAGATGTTGTAGGAGATCTTTCTGCCATTACTGGAATAGATCTGCAATATGGTTGCTCTTGAAATGGAAATAAAAAGCAAATTATTGTGGATATTCGCGTCCAGGAAACTTGAAAAGCTGAAATTACTCTAAACAGGGAAGAAACCTGTGAAGGAACGGGAATGGGGGCAATATGAATGGAATCAGTAAAGAATAGATATGGAGATATTAATGTGGGATGGAGAGAAAGGAGGAAAATGGTTATGTCTGGAGCTGAAGAGGCACGAGACAACAAGTTGAGCAATGAAAGCTGAAACTTGACAATGATTTGAGATGCGTGGGGTGGGTTCAGAAGACCTTCACGAACACAAGCTCAAGAGGGAACTGCCTGGTCAGGACCATGAAAGCTGAAGTGGGAGGCGCCTCCCCCGCCCCCTTCCACTGCGAAAGACGCCCGCTTGAGGCTTGAGGGTCCATCTACAACAAGGGTGCTCGACCTATGGCCCTCGGGCCCGATCTGGCCCGCGGCGCTTCTCGAAATTTCATGGGAAAAAATGTCCTGCTCCTTTTCCGGCTCCGAGTAGTTGACGATCAGACTAGGGGGGGAAAGGACAGAGAAAATGAATAATGGGGGCTTGAATGCAAAGCTGTATTCCATGCAGTTTCATCCCACACCATTGGAAGAACGTAAACTTGTCACTTTTTATTATTCCTACTCAAGATATCAAGCTCAACAGAATAAAAGGGACGACAGGCACAAATACATCATTCTCCCCCCCCCCCCCCCTGCTCCCCAAAAATAAAAGAAAAGAGCGGTAGAAATGCAGCAGACTGGACGATCACCCCCCCCCCCCCCCCTGCTCCCCAAAAATAAAAGAAAAGAGCGGTAGAAATGCAGCAGACTGGACGATCCCTTAAATTCATACCAGAGCAAGAAAAGAGATCAGTGAGGGAAATACGTGGCCTGATGAAAAGGTTCCGACTAAATTTTTATATGACGGTGTGGTGACTCTTTCTGGAGTCTGATGCCTATATCCTTAGAAGCACTTTTCTTCGGGGTTCGAAAGAAGCCACCCGGAAAAAAAGATCCCCAGATTTGAAAAAGCGGGGAAAAGCCACCCAGGTGGCAGCTTCATAATTATTAATTTATATATATTTATGCATGTTTGATGATTGAGGACATTCACTTTGCAACGGTGTTTGCATTCACTTTTCACGAGGAAATTGCTTCACAGCGAAGACGTGCTGGGCTTGGGAGTTGCCAAGTTGCTATGTTCGCATTTCTCGCAGTCCTGCTTTGAATTGAAAATAGAGAATGCATTCCGTCAGGAGGGAACTCCCATTCGAGAGAGACCCTTCCTTGGAATTTCGAACGAACGAGTAACGGACGAAAAATGGGAAATGGTATGGTTCGATCGATTCTACCTGACCCACGGATAGGGCGTGTAGTTAGATTGGCAATCTAGGTTCCGGTCGGAGGATGGCGAACCCTTCATTGGGGACCAGGGAGTTCTCGAGCTTAGAGGCCTAAGCGGATTATGGGCGATCTGCTAGTTGGGCCCTTAGAGTTCGGTCTGTGATCGAGTTTCAGGTCGTGCGTTGGCCATGATTCGAATCAGGCCGAACGGGTCGGGCTCGGAAAAACGACCCGTGCAGGTCTCTCTTACCCAGAATGGCACGCTGGCACGCGGACGCATATAACAAACCCTCCTTGATCTCGGCACTCACTTGCATGGGTGGTGAACGCGCGTGAGAAAGGGAGCGCGAATGCGCGTGAAACCCTCCTCGTTTTCGCACCAGCCTGTCCTGCATGCAAGAAGCGAGTGTAGGAAGCAAGAGACACACTTTAGCAAGCATAATCTCCCACGGCTCCTTGGTCCTTGCTTTTTCCACATGCGTTACTAGAATACCGGCACGCGCACGCCTCCGAGTTTTTGAATGACTATGAATGAACTAAAAATTGGAATCTTTCGTTCGAGTTGCATGGCATGTGTCACTATTAAAAGGGGAGGGGGGGATTTAATAAATATCGCTGTAATGCTTTCCCTGTATATTTCAAATTTGCCTAAATCCTAGGAGTGACCCAAACCTTTAAACTGCTCATAGGTAATTCCTCCAAAGGCTAGATCCATTCTACATTGTGAGTCAAAGTCCTTCCCAACTTTTGAACGCTATGATAAAATGAAAGGGAAGATCGTCCTCGGATATTTTTTTTCCTGTCTGGACGAGAAAAGCAGGAGCCAGGTGGGCACCTCTCCGATGGAGCAAAACCGCTCATTCCCGCCCTGGAGCGATGCCGCTTCACCTTGAATCCTTTTCCTTCTTACTCGGAGGAGTGGAGGATGCGTCCTACCTATGGCATTGTGTACGCGGTCGAATTTTAAGCCATTTTCTAGTTCCGCCGGAGGTAGCGATCCCGTCACCATGCGATCCAAGCCGTTCACAAGGCCATGTTCCCGCCCTCCCTCAGATTGAAGGAGATTAGCGAATGTTCCCTTTCGTTTTGGCTAGCGTAGAATCGGAATAATTTCCTATGTTTGCTCTTTTACTTATATTGTCTATCCAATCCTGGACATAATGAGGAATGGGATGAAATGGTCCTTTTAAAAATATTTTTATAAAATAAGTATTTTTAATATATATTTTTTAAAATCGGGATGCAACCTTTAACACTGTTTCAACATATGATGAAACGGTATAAATAAATATTTCATTGAATCATGGTCCCCAATGCTTTCAACCTTCAAGGCAATAAATAAAATAAAAACAAATTTTAGAAGGTTGTCATGGGTAGATGATACAATTATTGAAATTATTACCCCTTGATGAGCTGTCATAATTTTTACCACAGTGACCATTTCGTCCGGCAACCACCCATCGAGACATTGCTTACGGCTCCTTTCCTGACGCTTTTTCCCGCTTGTACTCGAATTAGATCGGAAACCGTTTTTTCTCCCGCTCTCATATAGGAAGAGAGGTTGAATTCAATAATTCGGAGAAGAGAGATAAGGCGAACAGGTGAACAGGGAAAAATTAATCCTTATTCAAAGAAGCTGGTTTTCTAGTGTGTGGGGCCATTATGTCCTACATTGCATTTGGGACCATTATGTCCGGGGCCATTTTGTCCGGGGCCATTTCGTCCGGGGCCGTTTTGTCCTACACTCATTTTTCTCTTCTGTTTGTCTTTGGCTCGATCTCATTAGGTGCATGCTGCAGAAGTGGACAGTTCTTATACTCCCTTGATTTCGAAACGTACATTGGTTAATCCATTCCCTATATTCTTGTCAATCATTTGGTATGCAGGCTTAACTTTCTTAATTATTTTTCTTGCCATGGGGAATTTCATCTCTACTTAAGGTAAACTTAAAGTGAATTTTTTACATGGACGTTGCTTACTCAAAGGATGCACCAATGTTTCGGCAACCGCCGGTATGGCACCAGCAGCAGATTTCCTATCTGCTGGTGCCGATGTCCAAACACGAAGAAAAAGATGGGGGGAAAAAAACGAAGAAAAAGAGAAAAAAAATTACGTGAACGGGACTTGGCAGCTGATTCTCAACAGCAATTAGAAAAAATTAGGGCTGTCCTGATGCATCCATCGATGAATGGATGTCATCTTCAATAGTTGGAAGCATGGTAGGTTTCATTACTCTTTGCGGAGGTCACACATTAATCCTGATCACAAGCATGAGATTATGGAAGCCAGATAGAGATCTGCGCCCCGATCGCGGCGAGGAAAGATGGAATACTCCGGCGCACCTCAACCTCACCCCCGATGCGTCGAAACATTATCGATAGTTTAGGTCGATGCATCGATGTTTAGAAAACTGCTATATTACAGCCCTAGTAAAAATATATCATCAGGCAGTATGATAAATTTAATAAATCGTTAGCTCTGACCAATCTAACATGTAGAATGCTTGTCAGGACGCTTCAGTGAATCACTGAAGAGGCACGTTGTTCGAATTTCGAGCAGCCACGCCTTGAATTAAAATTTTGGGGTTTGTTCAGTCATGAGAAAATCCCCAATTGGCTGCATGCAAATCTTCAGCGAATTCAGTTTCCTAACATTCGAGTGAGACTTGTTCGAATTTCGAATGCCAGAGGATGGAATGAAGATTAGGAGACACGTATCGGTTTGATTGATCGTACCCGACCCACGAATCGGGCACGTAGCTTCTTTGGCAATATAGGTTCCAGTGAGGTGTGGGCGAGGACTTCATGAGTGACCTCCGTTTCCCAAGCTTAAAGGCCTAAGCGGTCTGCAGACTGTTGGCCCGTAAAGCGCGGTCAGCGAACGAGTTGCGGGTCGTGCTTTGGTTGCAGTTCGTATCAGACCGAACGGGTCGGGTTTGAAAAAGAGACCCGTGCAGGCCTCGCGTTTCCGCAATGACACATGCATAATTTTTTTTTTCTTTTTGGACATCTGACTTACTAAATAATCCCTCCAGGTCATATGCTTTTGATCGACCCCTCAATCATGTAAGTCCGTTAATCTGTTAAGACGAAGTTGCCCGGAATGCCACACACACTGACAGATGAACCTCTCATGCATATGGAAACTTATGTCTACCATGTTATCACATAATAGAGCAGTACTAAATGTTCGCAATTATCGCAAGGAGCATGTTGTCCTATTTCTCATTTCGTATCAAAACATCCGGGAACATCCTGTCCGGCGACCACCAATCGAGACATTATGTACAGTAATACTCTTTCTCTTGCGTTTTTCCCGCCTGTACTCGAGTTAGATCGAACATCGATTCTTTCCCCGCTCTCATCCCTTCGAGAATTTGTCATCAATTTTTTTCCCCCCAGACAAATAAATTATCCTGGAGGTCAAATAGAAAAAGAAAAATAGTCGATAACTTCAGTACCCTCCCAAGCTTCGGCAGTTGCATTTCTTTTCTAAAAGTAAAGTTGGAGGGAAAATGGAGTTTATGCTCTCTTGTTTTCAAGAGCTTAGAACACTGATGTCCAATAGGATTTTGATGCTAGCCATACTTGTGGCGATTAGGCCACCATATTCGCCCCATGATACAAAATATATGCAATATTAATTTAAAGGATGCGCAATCTTCGAGGTCATCATCAATTCGCCCCGCGTGGCGAGTGGCGAACGAATTGGACACTGTGGGTTTAGAACATAGGTGTGCAGCATTTATTGGCTGTGGGTCGCATGGAAACGTACGGCTCTTCACTAGGGCCATGAAATGCAAAAGACTTTCCTCAATTGCCCTTGGAGCATGTGAGGAGGGGTATAAGGTCGCATTGATTGACCGACGACCCTCACTTTTCCCCCACTCCCTGGAAATTCCAATGCCCAAAAATTGCCTTGCCATGGAGAACCTCGTTCCATTTGCGACACCGCCACTCGAGGAATAATTAGGGGTCGGAAGAAAAGGACGCTCAGTCTATTTCTAGTTACTAAGGGATGACCAATGTTGTGATGGACGGCAAAGGAACATATTTTTAATTTCATTTCATTCTGCATTACCATTATAATTGCACTCTGCATTAGAAGCAGGTCCGCAGGCTGAAGGTTGAAGATCTATGATTTAGAAAGTTTTCCCAGGAATCTGAAGGTGAAAAATACAGGGTCGTGAAACCCAGTTCTCACTTCCATGCGAAATTCCTTAAAATAGCCTGAAACCCAAAAGAGAAAGAAGGGGAGTTAATGAGTTCACTCCGATGCCGCGCGGACTATATCCATTGTTATCAGTTATTTTGAGAATCGGTAGCCCTCCCACTGAGGACACCTTGATGAGGGGAGACAGGAAGGAAATGTCAATCAGTGGCTTCCAGAAAAACAAATTTCTTCCATCTCCTTTACCCTTATCATTCATCATCCCCTTCTCTCCCTTTTTACCAAAGGCCTTCCGACACTTTTATTTGCCTCCTTCATAAATCTCTTACATCCCGGGTTTCTTTGAGAAACTTTCATATCGGCTTCAGTGCCCACGTCTTTAAGCGCCGGAAAGTAATTCCTAGTCCGTCGATTCATCACTGCAAATTTACAAAATTTAAAGGGGTCCATAATTCCCGGTTTGATCTGGCGGGGTCCCAAAAACTGCCCTCTAAAAGTCTCCTGAGATACAGGAGTGTAGGACAAAATGAATTGGGACATGTGAGGAATAGGACAAAATGCTCCCTACGTTAAGAATGCATGATGAGAGCTCATCAAGAGTTAACTAAAATTTTAATAATTGCGTCATCTACTCAGGACAACGTTTTAAAATCAAGTGCATTAGTGACTTGAAGGTTGAAAGCATTGCGCACTATTATTCAAGGATTTATTTATATCTACCGATTCATCAAGTTTTACAGCGGTACTAAATATCCGTGCAAAAACTTATTTCCAATTGTATTTCACTTTTGGAAATAAATGGAACATAGATTGTCGCGTACTCATTCCATTAAAATTTGGTCCCAGGTCACACGAGTGACGCTAATATTCCACGGGATTTCATGGAGAAGCGCACAATTTCATGCTTTTACAAACTCATCCCCTAAGGAACCCCTACTAGAATAGAGATGTAAAAATCCTAGTCTCATCCCAGTTCAGTCATCCTATAGTTTCGCTAAAGCTGCACTGCTACGGGGACAACGGAAGGTTGCAGTTCAACATCCGCTGCATAATGACTGAACGCAAAGTTGAAATCATTCATCGACTCACAACGAAGGGAGGATATAGATAATAGAAAATAATAGGATCGCGAAGCCATGTCGGCAGGCAAACGAGGACGGTTGAGGCGAGGGGAGGGGAGTGGGTACAAGGCCAAGGGAAAGGGAAGACAAGGAAAAGGACTAGTTGGAAATAATATTTTAAAAGGGACAGAGGATGGCAATAGGACAGCATCAGCCGTTTTTGGCACAAGGGTGATTTTAAAAAAGCAATTGAAATTTTATTTTTGCACTAGCACCTGAACGGTGACGGGAGGACATGTCCCACCCATGAGGAATGACATTTATTTTCAGGATTTTTTGTCTGTCAATTTGCACGCAATATTTTTGCATCCCAGGATTATCATCTTCAGAAACAATGTCTTTTTCCGCAGGAACGCGGTTTCCTTGGGTTCCGGCAACATTAAATTTTCGCTTCTTCTCTTCCTCTCAGATAAACTGGTTCCTAGCAGCTTGTGAATAAATCTCTTAAGAAGAAGCCTACGTTTATTTTACCCTTCCCCTTAAATTCATGGGAAATTCTGCCCAACCCAACCTTTCGCATAGAGCAACATTTTCATGGGGAGAGAGAAGAGCTATTGCCCGAGATTTGGGAGCTTCACGCTTACTAACTACTCTTCCGCTGATACGTCTTCTCGAGCAAAAATAAAATTCGAGTCACCTTCGCGTATTTGCTCCTGTGCTAAAACTGCTGGAGAAAGACGAACAAGGATTTTCGGACTTTTCAAGGATACGTGTCAGTCGTTGCAAAAAATTAATTTACCATGTTATCTTCTATCTCGTGAACTCCATTGAATCTCAAAGAGCGGGGCTTTTTTTTGTCTCACCAATATTATTCACATTTTGTCTGGTAAGTCCCTTCACTTTGTACCCATTCTCCCACCCATCCATCCTCCCCTTTGCTCACAACCACTCATACTCCTTTTCCCCCTCCGCCTGTCACTCTAGCTCAGGCTATCCCATTACCTAATAGATATAGACGATCGTGACTGACTGACTGACTGACGCTAATTCTAACCATGTTCCAGAAGAGTTAGAAATCTGAAACTTGGTACACATGTACCTTTTGGGGTGCAGAGTTAAAAAAAATCCGTCTTTGGAGATTCATGCCCTGGGGGTACACATTTTAGGGGGAGAAGTTTTTTTTAAATATATATCGTGATGGATAAGGATGTCATCGAAAGCTACCATTTGTGTCTTCGTTTCGTTGATGTAGTGGTAGCACATCGGACCGGTAATCGTGAGACCAGGGTTCAATTCCCGGCCATTACTTGCCTGTTTTGTGGCTTCTCTTGCCTTCCATGTCCCGTTGCTTGAATAAAACAGGGAGACATGGAAAGCTGAAACGTGGAATGGACGTGATTAACGACACGATGACTTCAGGAAAAATGCCAAATTTTATATCCATGCCAAGGGGGAATATTTTTGGGGGCCAAAGATTTCAAGTATTTTCTTTTTGTTGTGGTATATTGAGCTAGTGTGGAAAGATGAAACTTGGTACATAATTACCTACCGGGTTGCTGCCTGCAGAAAAATTCATACTTTGGAATGAAATGCGCGGGGGGCATGAATTTCAAAGGGAGATGTTTTCACATAATTTTTTTGCATTAGTGAAACCGATGGACATGGAAAGCTGAAACTTTGCATGAATGTGGCTACTGAGACGAGGAGTTAAAGAAAATGTTAAGTCTTGATACATCCCCGGGGGAAAAGTTCACCAGGGGCGATGTTTAAAAAAAGAAGAAATTGTCGTGATGAATTTGACAGAAATGGAAAGGTGAAACTTGGCACACGTATAAGTGACGTGATATTATTGAGTTGAGGGAGTATTTAGCTTTCATTATACATCCCCTCCTGGCATAACTTTTGGGTGGGTCGGCTTTTCCAAACATGATTTTTCAACAGCGAAAAGGGCAAACGTATAATATTGAAAGTTTGTGGGCATTCTGTTCTCTGAGGTGTGATTTCGATAGAAATGGTACTTTTCGGTGAAAACGCCTGCGGGCACATATTTTGCAAATTTTCATGAATTTTCTGATCCAGTAAAACAGAGGGTGCTGGAAAGTTTAAACTTGGCAAAGAAGTACCTGATGAATAGATGAGTAAAGAAACAATTCTACTTTCATCTAATATATATAGACGATCGTGACTGACTGACTGACTGACTGACTGACTGACTGACTGACGCTAATTCTAACCATGTTCTAGAAGGGTTAGAAATCTGAAAATTGGTACACATGTACCCTTTGGGATGCAGAGTTCAGAAAAAATCCGACTCTGGAGGTACATGCCCTGGGGGTACAAATTTTGGGGGGAAACGTTTTTCATGAATATTTTTTTGTGACAGATGAGGATGGCATTCAGAGAGTTAACTGGATGTGCTGGGTTCTGTGGTGTAGTCGTAGCATGTCTGACTGGCAGTCAGAAGGGCCAGGTTCAATTCCTGGCCATACCTTGGCTCTCTTTTGTTTTTTTTTTGCCTTCCATGTCCTGTTACTCAATCCCCCTCCATAACATCATTTTTGCTTGAGTAGAACGGAGAGGCATGGAAAGCTGAAACTTGGCATGGACGTGCCTAATGAGACGATGTGTTCAGGAAAAATGCAAAATTTTAGATGTATGCCCTNAGGCTGCACATTTTCATGTAGGGAGGGGCATTTGTTTCACATTGCTGGCGCAACGGAAAAATGCTCCTGCTATAACTCACACTTTACCCTGAGGCTCTAAAGGTGTTGCTCACTGGTGCTAATGTGGAGGCGAGACTTTTTCAGGAATTAGTCGCTAGCAGTGTGCCGCCCACGCACTAACTTCCCTCTATGCCGTCGAACAAGTCCTTCGAAATAGTCCGTACTGTTTCAGAATGCTTGGTGTCTACCATTCGCTATCGCTAATTGCCCACGAGCTAACAGGTGATGCAAGAGTATTGAATGTGCTAGGAAGACGAAATCAGCAAAGCTGTTTTAAGTCTCATGAAAACAAGTTAAACCGCAATGTCAGTTGTGTCAACCTTTTGAATATCATGATAATGTTTAGGAATAGAATCTCCGTCTACTGTAAGCTATCAATATATGTGTATAAATGTAATAAAACAGTTCAATTCCGAATGAGTAACGCAATTAACCGAGGATTGTCAAGGAGACGTTATGCTCACAATATACGATTCAAATTTCTTCCAATTAAACGGCCAGCATAAGGGGCGCAGGCCGCTATCTAATACTTTAATTCGAAGAGGTCAAAAGTTGTGTTGGTCGTGGATATCACCCCCACGTGCAGGCTACGATGCAATGCCATTCTGGGTCATAGGCCAGGCCTACAAGGGTGGGTCTTTCCAAGCCATCATCACATACTTTAATTCGAAGAGCCCGACAGTTATAGTGGTTGTCACCCCGACGCGCGAGGCCTACGAGACTATGTCACTTCATGACATAGGCTTGGCTATTCAACGCACTTAGCGCCAGGTCCATCGGACTATATCAATCTGAGCCATAGGCTTAGGCTCATCCTATTATGTACATAGGCTGCATACTTAGTAACACCCTTTGCTTGACACAGCTAACTGAATGCGTGTCACGTTTTCACTGGTCGACTGCAAGTTCTTCATTTGAATACATTCCTTGCTGAGGTGTTTTTTTCTGTATTTTTTTCCATCAGGTCAGACGTCGCGGTTCGCGCCATCGCTTCCACGCAATAGTTT
>CAJPEV010005669.1:0-13802 GCA_905338385.1 Darwinula stevensoni
TTGTTAGCCATGACACAAACACCTCGAAACTTTTGGTGTATGTAGTGAACTCAAGGGCACATGATCACTTCAGTGTTGCTTTCTAGCGGTGAAACGTGCAACTACTGCGGCAGAGTACCTCCGTAAACGTTCAATTAAAATAAGCATATTTCCCTTTTGCTCGAAAAATTCATACGTGAAAGGGATATAGATTACTCTACACTGTCTACGTTTCGCATCCATCTACGCACACCAAGTCGTGGAACACGATTGGGGGTGACAAGAGGCCTTGACATTTCAAAGCAAGTTCACGAATTCTCTCTGTGAACTGTTGTGAAATAATGTGAAACTAATGTGTTTTTTTTTCATTCTGTGGACCAAAAAAAATTGCTATCAAAGGAAATTGAGATTAATGAAAAGTATTGTATAAGTATTTACTCTCGGGTGGGAATGTGATGAGATTGAATTCATTACATTCCTGCGACGAATGGACGACAACCTCGCGATCCTATTCACCAAATTAAAAAATTACTATTCGAAGACTTTAATCTGCAAAATAGGTGTGAATTTTATGGAACTGGCTGCTACATTATAAAGTAAATCATTCGCCCCTGAACGACCATGACCAGTCTCACCACGTTTGCAGCTTTTATTGGTATAATTTTCTTGCTTGTGGTTCCAATGAATGTGTGATATTCTAGATTTAAAAAAAACTTAGCCAATGGAAGGGTTTAGTGAAAATCATCTCACATTTTGCAGTGTTGGCACTAGCCGCAAAATACTTCGCTCCTTATTTGAAATTGTTCGCATTTCGAGCCTCATGTTTTTCTTCAAGGATGTGATTTAGTGTGCATGGTGGAAACAGAGTGGCCCCGAATGCCCGAAACTGTAGACAGATGTGAAAATGCTGTTAATCAGGCTGAAGTACCTTGATTTGTGTGAGCTTCGACGCATACATAAAACAAATATGCGTCATCCAATTTTAGTTCTCATTTCACGATTTCAGATATTTTCAATTCCACAGCGAACAAGATGGTGTACAGTTCAACCAAAAGGCATCGTCGCATGGATAATTATCTTTGTGGAGGATGAGTGGTCAAGTTGATAGTCAGAAAAATGGAACATTGGAATGCGGGGTCGTGGTCTTTGACCTATGAAGTCTGCTTGAAGATTTCTTCTTCGTTGAAAATTCGAATGCTTTCGATTTAGTTATTTTGGTGTTCATTGGGACGAAAGGTTTTCGAGTTGTAAGTGTTTTGATTCGACATATCGATTGACTCTGAAATGGTAAATGACTTATTACTGACAATCGACCGCAGGTGTCAGTGCGACCCCACTCAGAACTTTTCTACGTATCGGGACGTCTGACTCATGCGTTTCCCCAACATTTCTGAAAACATCCCAAACGCAGTACAGTCGCACATCATCGTCATAGCAACGTAGTTATTTCGTTCGTCTGGCGAACTGGCGTCTGACCAACGACGGCAGATGTAGAACGTCATGGCTATGAGTCAATACCTATGACATAAGTCATAGCTGCGACTGACTCAGGCCACTGCATGGTAAAAGTGGATGTGCTCTGACCCTTTTCACTCAATCGAGTGTACGCGTCTTTCGACGACGGGTTCCGATCGTCTACGTGCTGAGGCTCAAGTCGTGGCTGAACTTTTCTCACATCTCTTGCCGCTTTCCACGCCCTTTCCACGAAGCGCTCCGTCACATCGCATTATCTTCGCTACGTCACCTTGGCGATTGCAAGTGGTCTGATATTTATTAGATATACCGCAGTTGTTCCTCATGGAATTGTCTGGGCTGGATTTCGTATGTGCGTCACTCAACAGGCAAACGCTAAGTTACTGATTTGCCACACGAGTGGGTTCAATATTAGACCGGTAATATCCCATTGTGCATGTATCTTCTTTACTCAACTTTTGACGTCAAGCTTAGGATCGGCCAAATGCAGCCAATAGCCGTAGGTCAATTCCAATGTAATTGTAAGGATCACAATCTTCGCACGACTTCATCTTCTCCAGATAACGGTCTCTAGCTGTGTCTTTCAGGGTCTCAAATAGGTGGAATAACTGGTAAGAATGACGGAGACTTAATGAGGCTACACCGGTGACATAGGCCTATCAATCGAAATCCCATCTCCCCTGTATTCCAGCATGGCGGATGTGCGCTCCGCCTCTGTGCTGAACTTAATCTCGTGACTAATAATATTTTTGAGATGAAGATTCATACACCGCCCATTCACGTTTAGGTACTTGCGTAATTAGGTTGAAAAAGTCTGCTAGTACTTCTGATCGAGTTGAAAAGGTATAGCGTGGAGGAGGAATTTATGGCATGGTGGGAATTGGTATCACTTACCCTAAATATCCTTCCCGGACTCTTAAATTCCACTGTGCATCCGCATCCACTCGCCCGTCCGGTATTAGTCCGCTGCAAGCATCAATTGCGTTGCAGTCGCCTGGCACAACGGGCTGAGAGGGCACTCTTGGCTCCGCGTTGCCTCGTATTAGCTCTTGTCCATGTTCGCATGATTGTGTTCATTTAATGCTAGTGCCTTTATTGTGGCGACGCAAGAAGTACAATGTGCATCGGGCAACAGTGATTTTGCACAAGAGTTTGTGCCACTTTGATTCACTGCTAATCTATTCCTTAGGTACGTTTTTGGAGGTGAGGGTATATTCCCTGAGGTAAAAAAAGCATTATCCATATGAATTCCATGTTAAAAGCAGTAGGACATTATTTCACATTATTTCAAGTTTCATGGGTTGAGGGAAATTTGCTTGGATGAGGGAAGGGTGCAGGTGTGAGGTCAACAGGAAGTGCTCAAACCGTGTCGAAAGGGTCAAGGATCGAACACATTGGGGATAAGGTCGGATCGGTGGTGTTCTCCAAGTCAACTGAGGGAGTGTCGGGGGTTCTTAGTGCTGGGAGCAATGATACTCCCTAGACTGGCTCAGAACTGGCAGGCTGAGGCAGACTATTAGGACGTGTCTGGAAGCAAGGTGGCTGCCACTTCCGTGAATATTTTGAAGAGGAGACTAGGCGTTTTCATGGGCAAAGTATAATAATAAGGGGGAAATTTAGATGTAAGGTACTAGGCAGTAAGAGACTATGATATGTTAACAAGAAATTACAGAAATAAATGCAGAAATCTTTAGCTCTAAAAGGAGTAGACCTATATTAAATGTAAGAAACGCCCTACCTCGACTCGTGGCGTCATAATGGGTGTAATCGCCTTCTGATACCACCAACCTACCTTGATACAATGATTTGGAAATCAAAGTATTTCCTGGGCCACAGCACCATCCATTAAACCCCAGTAGCTCATTCTTGAAGGACTTTTACCTGTAATAGGAAGGCTATAAGCACACAATAGCACAGTTAAGCCTACTAAAATCATTCGTCAAGTGTAACCATATTCCTATTTGAAGGTGCTGAAGACTGTCCGCGTCAAGCAACATGGAATTGGAAGCAGATCCTTTTATTTTTTCTTCTTGGAAAACATTTCTTTTGGAATTATATTTATTAGACTGCACAATTGAAAGGGAAATCTCCCATTGAGCAAGGAAGAAATCCTCCATTCAGGAACCATCGAAGAAGTCACTGCGAGAAGTCGTAATGAGTTATAACTTAAATGTCTTATGCCGATGAGTGGATAATAAACCAATTGAGTGAGTGGATAATTTTCACCCCAATAGCATTTCTTTCTCCATATCATAGACACTCCTCATTGTATCAAGTCTGCAGAGGGAGGTTGGCTAGCAGGAAGATCTGGAATCTTTTCATAGCCTTCCAACTATGATTATAGAATGACATGTTAATGAGGGATCATTTGTGGAAGATATGCTCACAGACACCATTGTTAAAAATTCTTGTACGTTTTGCCTGTGGTGACTCACGATCTGTTAAAAAAAGGCTCTTCAGTTGAGATGGTGCAGGTGCTGCATACCTTCTCTCTCCTTGGCAATGTAAGGGGAAGGTGTGGCAAAATGGGAAGAGGGGCAAAACGATGTAACTCAGATATTAATCAAACCACATCCGACATCTATCTGCAATTTGTCCTATTTTAACCCTCGCCAGGAGCAAAATAAGAAAAACATCAACTTTTCTTATTTTGTTTCGAGATTTTGATGAGCGAAACAAGGTAAGATGGAAAAATTAGAGGCATCCGGATTTTTTTTTTCAAGTTTAAAATGTGAACTATATTACATTGAGCCATAATTTTTGCCCGAGGTTACTCATATTTTCTTTGCCAGTGTCTTAATCATACCACGTAGACAGTGCTGATAGAGCAAAACGGAGTCACGGTGAGGGGGCAAAATCAAGCGGTATAGCTGCTCTATCTACGAATTATCTATTCTCCTTTGGCTGGAATATCCATTACAACGGTGAGGCTCAGGCTTACACGATGTGTTACTGTTCAGATTCTGTCTCTCGCTCAAAATCCAGTGAAGGTTGGGTCACCGGAAGTCGGTTCATGACAGCTGTGCAGACATCGATGACGACTAGGAATGGGACTTGTTTTTCTGTGACATCTGTAAATTTGCATCTATGATGAATACACGGATAACAATTTGAAACAGCAACACTTGTTTTGCCATAAAAGTTTCATTGTTTCCGTTCAGTGGGTATATGAAAGGTATATAACTATGAATAGGTATATAGCGAAAATATGGGAAAATAAGAGAAAAAAAGTTTCTTTGTAGATGTTTCAATGCAGTTTCTGTTCTTTAACTTTGTAAGTAAGAATGAATACTTAGGAAAACGAGAAAACACATGGTTGTAATTTGTGTATGTTTCGTTACGGTCTCATTTCTTTGAACGTTGTAAATAGGCACAACATTAAGACACTTGAGAACATGGGAAAAGTCATTAGTTTGCTATTTGTAGATATCTCATTGATGCTGCGGTCCTGTGACATATTTAAAAAGGTATATATGATTTTAAAAACTTTGTAAAACATTATTTCGAGGATTTTTTGGAATTTTCCAGTGCAAAAAATTGTCACTGATTTCGCGAAGAAGTGGAATTCTTGTCGTAGGTAAGACATGAAAGGTACCGCATACTGATCCACAACGTGCTCTGCCAACTCCGTGGTAATGCATTTTAACAATTTCCCTTAAACACCCCCTTTTGGCCACCTTCCGTTCTGCTGCTGCATCTCACCAGCCATCACTTCTGACTGTATTTACAACTTTTATTGATAAACCAATTTCAGTTTGAGCTCTGTATGGCCCTTTTTTTTATACTGTGATTGGGCTGCTGTTGCACTTGTGCTAGGTCATCCTATTCCCATGAGATAAGGGGAACATAGATCTCTCAAAAAAGGAAGATTGCTTTCTGGCAGCCCTGTGAAAACATGGAAATTGCTATGAATGCGGTATACAACACAATTCGAAAACACATGAGAGACAAGTGATGGATAATTTCTTAGGTATTGCTGGAAATAAGCAGCGTGAAATACGGTCAATAAAAATAGATAGAACCTGTTGTAAGTCTAATTGCATTTGACAATAAAAATGTACTTTTTCATTTTTTTCAAACAGCACAGGCAACATCAAGATTAGAGCATGTTTGCAAATACCTATGGAAAGTATAAAAATTTTGAATGTGGCCTGGTGATTTCCAGCGAAGATGTTCAGAAGTTGCACCCCATTCCCCTAACCAAAGTCTCAGCTGATGTCACCTGGTTGGATGTAGGCATCAAGGTCACCCTCACACAGACCTATAAGAACAGGGAAACCAAGTAAGACACAATCACATGATATCCCACATTAGATTAGATAATTAGTCTTTTAGATTTGTTGCAGGTATGATGAAGATTAATTTTAAAACCCAATGTAAAAGCATTAAGGAGTTTCCAGTAGAGCAAGAATATTTAAGTAGAAATTCCATCTTGTAAAAAGCAGCAAATTTGAGAAACATATGAAATAAAATAAATCTTTATTTTGATAAAAATTTGCTAGATTGCTTGCCTGCTCAATTTGCCTTTCTTTTACATATTTTAGTTGTCGTCAAGATTAGAATAGTGTTCAAGCAATTACAGGTTGTCAGCTTTCCTTCTTTAAAGTGGGACAATTAAAAAAAAATTCTAATTGCTCAGCACCAGTAGAGCTGCTTCTCTGGATTGTAATGTGCTGGAAAAAAGATTCAATTTTCCTAATGTTTTTTTTTTTCGATGAAATATCAGGGTGTGACATTTAGTTGACCATTGGATGTGTAAGATGACCACCAATTGGTATTTAAGTCTGACATGTCCTGAAGTGAATCTGTTTTTCAAGGCCAGAATCTTTATTCAACCATGTCTGAATTTTTTTTCCCTAAGTACTTTTTTTTACTACATCATTTATTCTTTCCATACAATGTCATCGAATATTCATAACAGGTAGAGTCATATGCTCAACCGTTCCCAATCTCCTAACTATATTTCGAAACACCTAGGCATCTCAGTTAAACCAGTACATCTCTCCAATGAAAGTGTGACGTTCACTTTGTGCAGAATGAGTTTTGGTAGCATATTAAAGGCCATGTCACTCCAAAGCCGATCTCGAAAAGTTTTACAGTTAACTAGATTTTCTCGTTCAAAAGTGTTATTAAAAGACAATGTTGAAGACCGGTTGGGTCAACATGATTTTGTGGTTGCACGACCTTGTCGAACAAAGATTGCACTGCTATCTGCTCAAGTAGAATCATATCATTTATACTCATGGTATTGAATATTTAAATTTGAGGGTTACGTTTATCTCCCAATAGGCCGGTGGAAACACAATATGTATTCCCCGTGGATGATAGAGCAGCAGTGTGCGGCTTTCAAGCTGAGATTGAAGGGAGGACAATACATGGAGAAGTGAAGAAGAAACAAGAAGCTAGGGAGATCTACGAAGAATCGGTGAAACAAGGAAAAACCGCGTTTCTCGCCGAGGAAACCAAGCCGGATATTTTTCAGGTTAAAATCGGGAATCTCCCAGCTGGGAGTGTCGCAACCATAACTCTAACATATGTAACACAAGCAACAGCAGAGGGAAATGCATTGCGGTTTTTCCTTCCTACGACTATTGCCCCGAGATATATTCCACTAAGTGACGCCAGCGAAGCTGCCAAAGTTATCGGCGATATCGATTACTCATTCTTCTCACCATGTCCCTTAGAAATCCAAGTCCATATTGAGACAGAACGAAAAGCTTTGTCAATCAACAGTCCCACACATGAAATCAAAATCTCATCGAAAAATGAGGTTTCAGACTCAAAAAGGCACTTCAGGACAGAGGTGAAACTCCTAGGAGTTTCGACAGACATGGATAGAGATTTTGTGATGCTTCTGGAGACTGAGGCACATCATCAGCCAAGACTGATATTGGAGAGAGGTTCCGATTCCACTGTTGCGGCCATGATTACATTGATCCCAAGTTTCAAACTACCCCCATTGAAGTGTGATTTCATATTTGTGATTGACCGTAGTGGGTCAATGGGTGGGGAAAAGATGGAGAAGGCGAAAGATGCAATGCAGCTGTTCCTAAAATCATTGCCAACGGACTCGTATTTTAACATCATGAGCTTTGGCTTTACATTTTCTTCATTGTGGGAGGGAAGTGAAAAATACAGAGAAGACAGCCTACACAAGGCAACTGCACATGTTCTTGAAATGGAAGCAAACTTCGGTGGAACGGAAATTTACGAACCTCTCTCAACTATTTTCCAGCAGGTACAGCGTGATGGCTACCATCGTCAAGTGATTGTTCTTACTGATGGTGAAGTGAGCAACACAGAGCAAGTTATTGCACTTGTAAGAGAAAACTGCAAAACGAGTAAGACAAGGGTTTTTGCCTTGGGTGTGGGAAGTGATGCGAGTCATTATCTCGTGAATGGTATTGCACTTGCTGGGAACGGAGAAGCTCAATTTGCAACCCTGAAAGAAGGACTGAGTGGAAAGGTCCAGCATCTTCTCAAGAACTCGCTTCAACCTTCACTGACCTCTGTGAAAGTAATTTGGGCTCACTCAGACACCATTGAAAAGCCAGAGCCTGGTAGGCCTCATGAAGTCGTCACTAAGAAAACTTTGCTCGGGTATGGAAAACCTGCGGCAGGGAAGAAGGATGTTGTAGGAGATGAAGAAATCGAGAGAGTCAGAGACCCATTGATGAGAATCAAGAAATTCCCTTGTATTTTTGATGGCAGTTGTTATGCAGCGTATTGCATTTATAACAATCCTAACATCATTCCAGAAGCGATAACGTTGAGTGCTGATTCTCCAGTGGGGCCGTTATCCGTGACGTTCCCTGTGATTCTCGAGGAGAGTTCTGTTCGGAATATAGTACACACTCTTGCAGCACAGTCTGTCATTCGAGAGTTGGAAGAAGAGCTGCAAGATCGAATACTCAACAATGATGACTATTCGAAGAAGGAGAACACTGCAATTTATTTGGGTATTAAATACAACTTGGCATCCAGTCTCACTTCCTTTGTAGCTGTCGATGAAAAAGGCGAGATACAAAGAGATGCTCCTGTCCTTAGGACCGTCCCCAGCATGACACCACACGGTTATGGTGGCTTTGTAGGTAGAGCCATGGCGCATACATCATGCAAGTGGGGTTATCAGCCTTTTTCCCTTTTGCCATCCAATCCATTTTCGCGACGTGCAACGTCTTGGGGATGTTCTCTTGGTACTTCCCTACCTCTCGAAGTTTCCTATGAGTCTGTTCCATGTGGCCCTCCACTCCATGCCATGATGGGAAAGAGAAATAAAACGAAGTCGTTTGTCAAATCGCCAAGAACCCTTCGACCCAAGTTGCGCTTTTCTCTCTGGTCTGATCTGTCGAAAAGAGTTTCTTCCTTTTTTGCTGGCAAAGGTACTTCCCATTCCTTCGCATGTGAGCAGGTTGTTGACAAGGGACGCATAGAACGCTCTATTGGAAGTGATTGTCACATGAACTCTGATGAAGGAAAAGTCCAGATTCTTGCGCGTTTGCAAATTTTTGACGGATCGTTCTCGTTCGACCTGCAACTGTTGAAACTAATTGGCTTGACAAGGAATGAGTTCTTGAAGGAAAGAGATGAAACGAAATGTGGGGATTCGGAGCTGGCCACAGCTCTGGCCGTGGCTTTCATGGAGATGAAGTTGTCTGCATGCAAGGATCTTTGGGAACTGATGGCGAAGAAGAGCCGAACTTGGTTGGAAGGGAATGGGTCTTCTGACCTAATTGAGAGCGTGAAGCATCTTATTCAATGAGGTTCAACCTGGTTCATTCGCATATACCGCAATATTGAAAATGAAATTTTGGGTGAGATGTTGTTTCACCGATTCGAGAAAGACTCGAAGGAACATTGATCCAGGTTTGGTAATGATTGGTCTATGCTGAGACTGAGTGAGTTTCATCAGTGCTCAAGGGAATGAGGATGAATTGATCACGATCTGACATTTCCTCTTGCAGTTGAAATTATATGGGAGAAGAGTGTCAATCTTCGCTTTATTTGTTTGAAAGAAATGTCCTATTCCACTCCTTGTGAGGTGACGCAGTTGATGTAGTAAATCTTTTAAGTTGTGTACATATCCTTTACTTCGAGAAAAACGTAATGACTGCTGGAAGATCTTTGGAAAAATTGCTTGAATGTCTATCAAATTTGAAACATCGATACCTTACTCGATTTTATTTCTCAAAGCACTGAGGCTTGTATTCGAATTCGTTTTCAGTTAAGAATAAAAATATATATCGGTTTTTCTTGTTTGTAATGTCATTCATTTCACACTCGTGATCTGAACATGATGGTACCAAATTCGCTTGGTGTTTCGATATTTACTGTAACATTTTTCACTGGAAATTTTGAAGGTTTGCATTTGAGATTTGAAGAGGCACTTCTGCAACATCGACACGCATGGGATGCAACTGCCCGCCCCATTTTCATCACACAGACTAATGGATGTCCTCCCGCACTTGAGTCTTCCTCGTGTCATCCTCAACGTGCGATGCTTTAACCTTCACGTTAAGAACGTAGTTCCCGCCCGGGAAGAACTTTCCTCTTGCAAATCCTGCCAGATTCGTTCCTGCCAGTTATGGGTTCCCTGCCAATTCCCCGTTTGGGATATACTCCGACCTGTAAATTTCCTATCGATGAATCCTCTGATGGTGGTACGAAGGAAACGGATTTGTTTCCCATTTAAGTTTCCTATCTCTCGCACATGATGCATGGAGAGTGAGGAGGGAGTGTATGCGGCAGCTCCCCAACAGAGCCGGAACTGAAGGGAGGGGGAATCCAGGGGATCGGAAGGAAAGGGGAAATTCACTAATCTTCTCTAATCCTGGCGAAGAAGAAATAATTCAATTATTTGCATCTACCACTGGAAACGCCTCTGGAACATGTCTCCTTATGCAATTCCGGTTAGGTCATCGAGAAAGGTTCTGATGGGAAAGATTTAAGAAATGAGAATGGGAATGGTTCCCGGAAAATACTTTTAGCGACCAAAGATGAGACAATCGACAAGATGAGTATGAAATTCTAAAGCTGTTCGATATATGGGAATGTCGGGTGGCTTATGAATCAGATCATTGAGTGATCAGTCCTTGGACGGTGCCAGTGTTGGGGTTCGTGGATTCATGGAGTTCACGAGGAGTAAAAAAGCTAAGAACGTTCTTGTTTCTTTGGGGCCTATGCGCTCGCTAAGAACAAGATGAACGTAGACGGACGGAGAATATGTTGGGAGTGTCTCTTTAGAAGATACGAATGAAACTGCAATTACGACGCTACAACTGAAAGAGGGCAGGATGTCAGCAGCCAAGGAGGTCATTTTACGCCAAATCGACAAGCGAGTGAGCTCGACCATCTTGAATTTTGACGAAAATCGGCATATTCGTAGAGGAATCGATTTAAAGAGACCAATTTCAACCAATCTCTCAGACTTCCAGATACGTACATTTTAATGTGAACTACTTTTCGCTCCTAGCGCCCATACGGACTGCCTTACAGCCTTTCTAACAATACAAGACTCAAGCTTGACACTAAATGGGTTCATGAGATATAACCGTTTGACGGCATCGACAGTGCTCTCATTTTAGCACCTAGGAATCTTGGAAATGTTCTTTAAATTAGCTCTCTGCGTGAAATTTTATCGAAATTTTCTGGAAATGAAAATGCATGAAAATTTTCGCGTACCCCCTTCAAGATGCAGATTTACTCGAGCGACAAGTACGCCGTCATCGACGGAGCCTGCTGATTCCTCCCCCCCCCTCCCCCCCCTCCCCCTCCCCCGCAAATTAGCTCATATTGTGATTCCGAAAGCGCATGAAAACGTAATCTCTGCAGCGCCACTACGCTTCTTCTTGTGGGACAGGAAAAATGCCCACCGGATGTTTTCAACGACTGAGGACTTGCAGCTCTCATCTGCATGCCAGGATCGGTACACAGACAACACTTTCAAAGCAGCTCCAAGGCAATTCGTGCAGATGTGTTGCATCCACGGCTGTTTTCACGGAGAAGTCATCCCACTCGTCTGAACTCTTCTACCAGGGAAAGATGAGCGACTGTACTCCAGGATGCTGAAGCACCTTCGTGTTCCGCTTGGAATCTCTGCACCTCAGAGTGTTACGACAAGTTTTGAGAAGGCTGCTAAGAATGTCCTGGAGCACGTGTTTCCAGGTGTGCATTCGCACGATTCTCATTTTCATCTCGCACAGCGCGTATGGAGAAAGATTCAAGGTTCCGGCCTGAAGCCACAACATGAAGGTTATCCTAAATTCCGACTGCAGATGAAGCCCCTTCCAGCACTACCATCGCCCATCGAATCGTTGGTGCTCACCCTCCCTTCCCCCCGGGACGTACAGTAGATCCACACCTGAAATCCATGGTAGAAAGATACGCTGGGAATCAGAACTGAACTGCAGACGAACTGCAGGAGTTGGTGCGTAGTGTTGCCTATAACACGAATTTTTAACAGGAGGACGGAAAAATGGTGCAATTTTAAGCCGACCCGTGGAAAACTTCCACGATCTCTTTGGCAAGAACTCCCTGGTTTATTTGTGGTCCTAAAACTCAGAAGCCCTCCCATCGCTATAGGCAGCAGACCCTCTTCCCCAATTTTTACACGTCCCCATGTAGAATCCTTGGAGTCCCGGTTTGTCTCGCTGAAGGAAGGAACATTTCCTCGCCAGGGTGAGATCTTCGCCTTTATTTATCGGAATCCCGACCCCTTTATGGATCTGCCCTTTTTCCTATCGACCACAATCACCCATCCCGTTCTCGAGAATGACCTTTAAGATTTACACGAACTTCGGGTCAGTCTAGGCCAGAGGTGTCAAACTCAAATCGGTCGGCGGGCCGCATTACTTACCCTGCAGATGTCTGCGGGCCACTCCCATAATTTTTTATTGAAATTTGTGATGAAAGTCGATCCAAGCCGAAATTTCACGAACCGACGGCGGGCCGGATGAACCACCTCCGCAGGCCGGATCCGGCCCGCGGGCCGTATGTTTGACACCCCTGGCCTAGGCCATGGGTATCAAACTGCCGGCCAACAATTTCATTTCGCCTACCTGCAAAGTCCTCCTCGACAGTTGGTTTTTAAACAGAGTAGACTTTTTCAACCTGTTGATAATTGAAATTTTGGTGCAAGTTGTGCGATTGTGGGCCCAACCACTCTTGAAGGGTTCCATCCGGCCGCCAGCTTAGTCAAGTTTGACATTTCTTGACTTTGACTTAGAAAATTCCGAGTGTTTGGGGAGTAAAAAGTGAGCACACCGTGAGCTTTTCGAATTTCCTCTCTTATTACTCACCAAATGCTCCCTCATCGCTTGTATTAAAGTGAACACCTTGAAGTTCTTCTTCAGGCCACTAGATGGAGGGAAGGGTTTCGCTTTTCGCGCAGTACACAAAAGTTCCCTTCCCTCTTTCCCTGGAATCGTCACTCGTAGGATTGCTTAGTACCTCGACATATGTCTCGCCTAGTCTCATTATAGGAATCAATAAACACGGGCACTTCATCATATGTTTTCCACGTATTCAAGACATATTCATAGAGTCCAGGCCATAAACAAGCTCATATTTCTATCGAGAACCCTTTTTGAAGGCACATGATTTCATCCGCATAGAAGGTCTAGAACATACAGTGTGTCCGTGATCTTCATTCAATCATACCTCAGTTAAATGAGGTAATAAGGGATTGATATCCCGGACACTCCATGGAGCCTATAAGAGGTGGTCCACCCACTGACGTGAGCTGTAATCAGTACAGACAGTGGCTATACGAGAGCGAAACAGCACAGTATATGAGAACTTTCGTATTTGCAGGACATCTCTATCACTTTCGTTTTTACTCACGGAAGAGGAGAGCAATTTTACTCCTTGGTGATGAAGTAAATTCGCTCCTTTCCTAGAATGAAAGGGGAGTGAAACTGGAGTTAGCTATTTTACTCTCTTTTTTGAGAAAAAATCACTCCCCTTTTTCTAAGAGTGTAGGCTAAGCGTGTAACATAGGGTCCCCAGGATGAATTGTGAGACCTGGGGCAATGTTTACGTGACGGCCCCCTTTCCACTCTTCTCCCCTCCCTGCCGCTTCAAGTATGCTCACTGAGTGCGTTTGAACTCTTCATTGCGAACGAACGCTACGATAATAATAAACAACAGTACATACATCATCCGGTGTGGTCGGTACCCCCCCCCCCCGCCCCCCTTTCTACGGTCCTGAACATAGGCCCGTATGCAAGAACCTATCACATGATAGCCTATTACATGGTGGCTATCATGATAGGTATCAGGCGATAGGTCTATTATTTGCTCAGTTCCGTATGCAAGAACAAATTATAGGTATCCATTGTGAGGCCTATTAT
>CAJPEV010005670.1:0-13802 GCA_905338385.1 Darwinula stevensoni
AGACTGACCATGAGCCAGTTTCTAATTTTAATTATTTTATGAGCCATTATAACGTAACATTCGATACAGAATATTCAAAAACTGTGGCATATAATTGCCATATGGTTTGGGCGGTACGAAAACACCAAAAAAACAAACTTTTATTGGCTTTTTGACTGATTGAAACATTCACTCTCTAAATGAATCCCGTTAAGAGCAAAATATTTTTCTCCTTCTATAGGCGGACGAATTTTTCCTCGAATGGTATCACCCGTTTTTAAGTTAAATAGCTTGATCTGAGATGGAGACATATGCATCGTCCGGGCTTGCCAAGTAGTGGTAGTCAGATGAACGCAAAAATCCATACCCATCTTGCATGATCTCTAATACACCTTCTCCATCTATAGTAACATCTAGGTTACTTAATGAAACTTGCTCTTTCTTATTTTGTTATTATTAGTACTACAACTTTTTTCAGATGGCATGTAGGCTGCCTTTGGTTCTTTGACGATAGGCGGCGTGACTGGTATTGAACGACCTACTACAGCAACAGGCTTTTCTACCCCTTTAACAGGTTCTACAGTAGATTCCACCTTGTAACCTTCATTTTGAGGAATAGCATTAGACTCACTAGGTTTAATGGATATTTCTACTGATTTAGTTCTTGAATAATTTCTTTTGAATGAAGTACCTTCTTTGGGTTGCTGTATGGGAACATCAGTTTCACCATGTTTTTTCTGAACTAGTTCCCCTGCTGGAATTATAGCCTGTTGATCTAATATTTTGTAAATGAGCTCTTCTTTTAAAAGCGTTTTATAATTTTTAAACTTAAATGCTTCTGCTATCTCGCGTAATTCAGAAATAAGTTTCTGCTTGAGGTCTCCAATATTGTACATGATTATTGAATATGAATGTATAATATATATATGATATATATGTATGTAATTAAATGAAATACTTTATTAAACAGACTTTTCAATCATTTTCTAAAGTGAAATAGAAGCTTATTATGTGCATATTATGTGAATTGTGAATAAAGAACATCCTAGGATAAGAAATACTCTGATGATGTACCAAACTATATAACAATTATACAGAATAAGGTCAAACTCATAGAAATCATACCCTACATGTATTTACCTAGTCTGTTAAGAGGTACAATAATAATAAGGTTCAGATTATTTGCAATAAAAACCTGCTATTTTATAAAAAGTACTAAGATACTATAAATAATAGTTTGAAATACAACTATGCAACAGCTTTTATAAGAGTAAAGGTACAATCATAATTTTTAAAAATCAAAATTTTCATATTTTTTTATAAAAAAAGGCAGTGAATTCATGAAAAATTAGTAAATTGAAGCATAGTATGCATCACACCACAAATTAAAATAAAATGATTGACTTACAGCGTATTACATTAGATAAAGAAACGGTAATACAGCGCCTGTATACAAGGGGATTAACTGATGCAAAAGACCAAATTCAAGCTATATGGACATTGGACACGACAAAACTTTCCATGCAAGTACAATTAGAAACACTTGCTGCTAAACTAAATAAGCTGAATAAGGAAATAGGAGGAGCTCTACAGCAACAGGGAGAAACAGAAACACTCCTATCTAAAAAACAGGAGATTAATGGATTAAAAGTGGCGGCTAAGGATCTAGCACAAAAACTCAAAGAACAGGAAATGATTTTATTAGAAAAATTGTATCAACTGCCCAATCTACCAGATGAAAGCGTACCATTTGGTATACATGCTGGTGATAACCAAATACTTTACCAAACCCCTACCCTACCCACTATTGTACCAGATGGTTTAGCACACTGGGATCTAATTAAAAAATATGATTTGGTAAATTTTGAGCTTGGTAATAAAATCACAGGGGCTGGGTTTCCTATCTACAAGGGTAAAGGTGCTCGGTTGCAACGGGCTTTAATCAACTTTTTTTAGAAAAAGCAACAGAAGCAGGCTATATAGAAATTCAACCTCCTATTTTAGTCAATGAAACATCTGCCTATGCAACAGGGCAACTTCCTGATAAAGGACAAATGTATCATGTAACTAGAGAAGGGTTGTATCTTATTCCTACTGCAGAGTTGTATCTTATTCCTACATGAAAGGAGGAACGACCTCGAATCAAGTCATCTGGAACGGGTGGAAGCCGCTCACCTGTGGATGGAGCTCAGTTCTCTTGTGAAGCGTAGGTGATGAACCGTCTCCTTAAGTGCCCTGGCGTTCCTGTGATGGTGAACCATGCCGAGGGGTTGGGCCGCCTGCAGACGCCGACAACCAAATGCCGCAGACACGGCTCCTGGATCCACGCAGGAGAGTCCGCCCGTCACGTCTCCTTAAGTGCCCTGGCGTTCCTGTGATGGTGAACCATGCCGAGGGGTTGGGCCGCCTGCGGACGCCGACAACCAAATGCCGCAGACACGGCTCCTGGATCCACGCAGGAGAGTCCGCCCGTCAGTCCGTCTGGTGGTTCCGATGACGCAACCGGTCCATCTCCTCCGCATGGAACGTTTAAACGGAACGCCAGTGCACATTAGAGAGACGCCTCATCAGTCTATCGCAGCGCGATTTGAACCTCCAGAACGATAGCATGGAGGAATCTGGAGAGGTGGAGAAAAGAAGAAAATACAACATGAAAGGAGGAACGACCTCGAATCAAGTCATCGGGAACGGGTGGAAGCCGCTCACAAACGGAACGCCAGTGCATATTAGAGAGACGCCTCATCAGTCTATCGCAGCGGGATTTGAACCTCCAGAACGATGGCATGGAGGAATCTGGAGAGGTGGAGAAAAGAAGAAAATACAACATGAAATGAAAAACGACCTCGAATCAAGTCATCGGGAACGGGTGGAAGCCGCTCACCTGTGGATGGAGCTCGGTTCTCTTGCGAAGCATAGATGATGAAACGTTTCCTTAAGGGCCCTAGCGTTCCTGTGATGGGGAACCATGCCGAGGGCTTGGGCCGCCTGCGGACGCCGACAACCAAATGCCGCAGACACGGCTCCTGGATCCACGCAGGAGAGTCCGCCCGTCAGTCCGTCTGGTGGTTCCGATGACGAAAGCGGTCCATCACCTCCGCATGGAACGTTTAAACGGAACGCCAGTGCATATTAGAGAGACGCCTCATCAGTCTATCGCAGCGGGATTTCAACCTCCAAAATGATGGCATGGAGGAATCTGGAGAGGTGGAGAAAAGAAGAAAATACAACATGAAATGAAGCCGCAGACACGGCTCCTGGATCCACGCAGGAGAGTCCGCCCGTCAGTCCGTCTGGTGGTTCCGATGACGCAACCGGTCCATCTCCTCCGCATGGAACGTTTAAACGGAACGCCAGTGCACTTTAGAAAGACGCTTCATAAGTCTATCCCATGCGGGATTTCAACCTCCAGAACGATGGCATGGAGGAATCTGGAGAGGTGGAGAAAAGAAGAAAATACAACATAAAATGAGGAACAACCTCGAATCAAGTCATCGGAAACGGGTGGAAGCCTCTCACCTGTGGATGGAGCTCGGTTCTCTTGCGAAGCATAGGTGATGAAACGACTCTTTAAGTGCCCTGGCGTTCCTGCGATGGTGAACCATGCCGAGGGGTTGTGCCGCCTGCGGACGCCGACAACCAAATGCCGCAGACACGGCTCCTGGATCCACGCAGGAGAGTCCGCCCGTCAGTCCGTCTGGTGGTTCCGATGACGCAACCGGTCCATCTCCTCTGCATGGAACGTTTAAACGGAACACCAGTGCACATTAGAGAGTCGCCTCATCAGTCTATCGCAGCGGGATTTGAACCTCCAGAACGATGGCATGGAAGAATCTGGAGAGGTGGAGAAAAGAAGAAAATACAACATGAAATGAGGAACGACCTCGAATCAAGTCATCGGGAACGGGTGGAAGCCGCCCACCTGTGGATGGAGCTCGGTTCTCTTGCGAAGCATAGATGATGAAACGACTCTTTAAGTGCCCTGGCGTTCCTGTGATGGTGAAACAGCCCGAGGGGTTGGGGCGCCTGCGGACGCCGACAACCAAAGGCTGCAGACACGGCTCCTGGATCCACACAGGAGAGTCCGCCCGTCAGTCCGTCTGGTGGTTCCGATGACGCAACCGGTCCATCTCCTCCGCATGGAACGTTTAAACGGAACGCCAGTGCACATTAGAGAGACGCCTCATCAGTCTATCGCAGCGGGATTTGAACCTCCAGAACGATGGCATGGAGGAATCTGGAGAGGTGGAGAAAAGAAGAAAATACAACATGAAATGAGGAACGACCTCGAATCAAGTCATCGGGAACGGGTGGAAGCCGCTCACCTGTGGATGGAGCTCAGTTCTCTTGTGAAGCATAGATGATGAAACGTCTCCTTAAGTGCCCTGGCGTTCCTGTGATGGTGAACCATGCCGAGGGGTTGGGCCGCCTGCGGACGCCGACAACCAAATGCCGCAGACACGGCTCCTGGATCCACGCAGGTGAGTCCGCCCGTCAGTCCGTCTGGTGGTTCCGATGACGCAACCGGTCCATCTCCTCCGCATGGAACGTTTAAACGGAACGCCAGTGCACATTAGAGAGACGCCTCATCAGTCTATCGCAGCGGTATTTGAACCTCCAGAACGATGGCATGGAGGAATCTGGAGGGGTGGAGAAAAGAAGAAAATACAATATGAAATGAGGAACGACCTCGAATCAAGTCATCGAGAACGGATGGAAGCCGCTCACCTGTGGATGGAGCTCGGTTCTCTTGCGAAGCAGAGATGATGAAACGTCTCCTTAAGTGCCCTGGCGTTCCTGTGATGGTGAACAATGCCGAGGTGTTGGGCCGCCTGCGGACGCCGACAACCAAATGCCCCAGACACGGCTCCTGGATCCACGCAGGAGAGTCCGCCCGTCACTCCGTCTGGTGGTTCCGATGACGTAACCGGTGCATCTCCTCCGCATGGAACGTTTAAACCGAACGCCAGTGCACATTAGAGAGACGCCTCATCAGTCTATCGCAGCGGGATTTGAACCTCCAGATCTTATAAATTCCGTGAAAGAGGCTCCAGGAATTCCATCGACATATTGCCGGTAACCAATACTCGCTCCTTAAGAGCGAGTATTGGTTACCGGCAATATGCCGGCAACTTACCATAATCACCAAGTGCATGTTTCATTCATATTTTTCATCGATGAATTGTGGCAGAGTCATGTGGGGAGTGGAATCGCCAGGTCATTTTCTTTTCTTGATCAGCTGACCAAGCGGGGTTTTTTTGTTTCCCCCGAATATTAGTACAAAGAACGGAATTTTTTTCACATTCTTCCCTCGCCTTTTTTGAGAAAGTGCTAGGTCATGTAGGCTAGCATGAAGACTGGCACGTTTTATCCCACTATATCTCGTCGCATATTTCCTCATCGTTAATTATTGAATGCCAGTCTGACTCGCTCATTTATATTGTTTTATATAGGTAAGGAAGATGAAATTGATCACATGAATTGTCTTGGACGTAGCGTTTTTTTCACCAGACTAGACCCATGAACGGGCCTGTGTCGTTTGCCAATGTTAAGCCAATAAAAAAGAAGTAAATAACGATCATGACATTTGTGATTCGAAATACAAACACGAAAGTGCCATTCTAGCTTACCTTGCAATTCTGATCCTCCTTCTGTAACCCCTTTTATATATTATTAGGAGAACCTGTTGGTGAGAGTGTTCGATATTCTGGCACTTTGTTAATGTTGTGAGGGTGAGTCAGTTGAGTAATTTCCTAGAACGCAATTTTACCATTAAAGAGGCACCAGAAAAGAAATGCATACCTTTATTAAACTCTTAGTGCCATAGTGACATATTTCGGACCCTCCCTGGACAGTGCCCCGTGATCGCTGGGGGCATCCCTGGCGGACAAATCCTCCAGGGCATAGCTTTAGCAGCACCCCAGGGATGACGACACTTCCAGAACAACCAACGAGTTGAGTCCAGCTCCGGACAAATGTTACTGAGGACTTAGACTTGCTGGCAGTAAATACGACCCTCTCTTCTTCTACCATTGCAACAGTAATGCACCCGACCGCTTCAAACGGCGACGTACAAAGTGCAAGTGGCAGGTCAGTTATTACACAGTAAAACCTGTATCCTTAGAGGTACCTATAATATAACCCATTGTATGAGTATCAAATTGAGGGCTTCCTTCCCATAAAAAGACTCATAATGATACCCATAATGATCCCCATAATGCTATAGATACACACGACTTAAGTTGCGACTGATTTGATTCATATATACTAAGTATGAAACAGAGGTCATGTGGTGTAACAACAAGGTTGAGATGACTAAATTACAAAGGGTGGATAAAAACTGATGGACATGGAGAAAAAAGCAATAGAAAAGTAATTTATCAATTAACAGATTTTCCAAGTGCATGTTTCCTTTATATTTTTCGTCGATGAATTGTGGCAGAGTCATGTGGGGAGTGGAATCTCCACGTCATTTTCTCTTCTTGATCAGCTGACCAAGCGGGGCTTTTTGTTTCCCCCGAATATTAGTACAAAGAAGGGAATTTTTTTTTCACATTCCTCCCTCGCCTTTTTTGAGAAAGTGCTAGGTCATGTAGGCTAGCCTGAAGACTGGCACGTTTTATCCCACTATCTCTCGTCGCACATTTCCTCATCGTTAATTATTGAATGCCCCTCTGATTGATTCTCGCTCATTTATATTGTTTCATATAGGTAAGGAAGATGAAATTCATCACATGAATTGTCTTGAACGTATTGATTTCTGAGAAATCCGACATTGGCCTCAGACGCGTGTTTTTTTTTAGATTACAGCACATTCACTAAATATCTTTTAGATATACCTCACTCCTCCTACTCCCTTGTTTTAAGATGGTTGGAATTGCAAGGTATTCGATATTTGGAGTTTTCTGCTCGTATTTCGCATGATAGGTGTCCTGTTATTTTGTTCCCATTGTCAATGACCATTTAGTAATTTTATCGCATTCCCCGTTTAAGTTTCATTAATAACTGCCTGGGTGATGTTTTGACGTTTCAAGTTTGATGCGGTGATGTCAATTGGTATTTCGGCCATGCATCCCACGTCAAGGTCGTGCTTTTCAAATCCATATCCATTTCATATATCCACTCCTTAAGAGGGTTTCATATGATGATAAACCTACCCCTCATTAAGATAGTTCTTAATTTTGGACGCACATTTACCTCATACCCAGTCACTTACATGAACAATGCCTATTTTCTTCTTTCGTTCCTAAAAGTATTTACATTTTAAAGCTAGTCACGGTAGGGGTAGCCAATGCACGCGTTCAATACGTCACAAGTTGAGATGTTCTGTCGCAATGTATGCCTTATCTGAGCTTCTAGTAATTTCAGTTGCTTCCCTCTCGTTCATCTGCCTTCTGACACTTTGACCCTTGCAAGTATTAATACTAGTAACTTTTGACTTGTGGAACTTATANACGTTACTAACCCGCAATAGGCAGTTGCAATAGGGATGCCTCTGACGAGAAATTTAGGCCCAACATCTGTAGAGCGGATGAGCAGTGAGCACACGGATGCCTCTTAATGAGATTAATAGTGCATCTTAATAATGCATGAGAGCATTCTTTTGAAGGTATTGACGAGACGTCGGCCATAAATCTCATTCACGTAGGCATTTCACTTCTCAATTTCCTTTTGTCTGCACGTTTCTTTGCCCTCGGGGTGTGACGCAGCGAAGTAGTCTCCTTGTTCCTCCATCTGAACGCGGAGAAGGCGGAACGGAGACGCAACGGTTACTCATTCCCCTCTCAACTATCCTCACTTCCTTCATTCGCCCCTGAGCGGTTCATCGGGCATGCAGGTTGTGTCAATTACAGGTTTGTCAAAGAATCTCCTTGAAAATGTATATTGGAGAAGACTTTTCAGCGTGGAGATGTGCTTGGAACTGGAAACTAGCGAACTTCATTCCGATCTATAAGAAGGGAGAAAGGAGCAATCCTGTTAATTACAGACCGATTGGTCTCACGAGTATTACGGAAATGATCACGGAGAGCATCCTAAGGGATCGTATCTTAGATTTCCAAGAGGGGGAATGCGCTCATCCGGGACTCTCGACCTCGGCACGGGATGTCGTAATGGGTGGATACGCCTCTTGATGCCCCTCAAACTTTGATGTTTGATAACACCCCTAAGGGCAAGAGTCATTTTCCTAAAGCGCTCTAAGGCCGAGTTCATACTCGTGCTATACAGCTGCTGGAAGCTATGTGCAGCACAAGGCTGCAGTACGTAAACGGACAGCAATACAGCATGTTGCTATCAGCAGATGCCGCAATTCCGCCAGGTCCACGTTAGTGCCGTAACCTCATGGCGTACTGCAAAACCATATCCAGCTCGCATCGCAAATAGACTGCAATCCTGGTACGCAGCAAGGAAACTGCTGCACAGCAGCTGGATGCAGCATACCGCCCAGCAAATAGAATGTGGTGTACTGCATGCCGAATTGAATAGAAATCATTCCTATTTTTTGAACCTGCTGGATGAAGCAATTTTTTATTTTCATCCTACAAAATTTGCGTAAGTGGGCTGGTCAAAGAGTTCCCAGAAAAAGTGACTTCATTTCGTCAGATCCCCATGATTTTTCCACTGTGTATTCTTATGTATCTTAGTAGTACTTCAAAGATCCCTTTCAGATTATCTAGTTTTCTAACCATACCGCTTTTCGCGCCGAATACGGTCATCCGAGAATTTATTAATGAAACATGAAGCGCGTACTCGATAAAAGGACTTCAATGGTTTGGCGGCATTGGGGACAAAATTAACGATGAGGACATGTGCTGATAACTTGCATGAGATGTGCCAGTCTTGAAACTTGCGTACTTCACAACTCCCTTTTCTCTAAAGAGGAGGGGGCTTAGACCATTCCGTCTTTGTCCTCTTTTTTGAGGGGGGTGTACAGAAAGGAATTGAAAAACAAATATGCTTGATCAGCAGATCTACTTGACAACGTATCATGGAAGATTATACTTGTCACATGACTGTCACACATGACATGTCCCTGTCGTACTTGCATGACTTGCATGACTGTCACAATTCATCAGCGATCAATCGCAAGGAATCGGAAAGATGCATTGCCCCGGAAAACATACAGGAATTCCAAATAATTTTTCTCCTTGTCATCTCCTTGTCATGTGGGGAGTGGAATCGCCACGTCATTTTCTCTTCTTGATCTGCTCACCAAGCGGGGTTTTTTTGTTTCCCCCGAATATTAGTACAAAGAAGGGAATTTTCTATTCACATTCCTCCCTCGCCTTTTTTGAGAAAGTGCTAGGTCATGTAGGGTAGCCTGAAGACTGTCACGTTTCATCCCACTATCTTTCGTCGCACATTTCCTCATCGTTAATTATTGAATGCCTCAGTGACTGATTCTCGCTCATTTATATTGTTTCATATAGGTAATAAAGATGAAGTTCATCACATGAATTGTCTTGAACGTACTGATTTCTGAGAATTCCGACATTGGCCTCAGACGCGTGTCTTTTTTTTTAGATTACAGCACATTCACTAAATATCTTTTAGACATACCTCACTCCTCCTACTCCCTTGTTTTAAGATGGTTGGAATTGCAAGGTATTCGATATTTGGACTTTTCTGTTCGTTTTTCGCATGATAGGTGTCCTGTTATTTTGTTCCCATTGTCAATGACCATTTAGTAATTTTATCGCATTCCCCGTTTAAGTCCTGGGTGATGTTTTGACGTTTCAAGTTTGATGCGGTGATGTCAATTGGTATTTCTGCCATGCATCCCACGTCAAGGTCGTGCTTTTCAAATCCATATCCGTTTCATATATCCACTCCTTAAGAGGGTTTGATATGATGATAAACCTACCCCTCATAAAGATAGTTCTTAATTTTGGGAGCACATTTACCTCATACCCAGTCACTTACATGAACAATGCCTATTTTCTTCTTTCGTTCCTAAAGGTATTTACATTTTAAAGCTAGTCACGGTAGGGGTAGCCAATGCACGCGTTCAATACCTCACAAGTTAAGATGTTCTGTCGCAATGTATGCCTTATCTGAGCTTCTAGTAATTTCAGTTGCTTCCCTCTCGTTCATCTGCCTTCTGACACTTTGACCCTTGCAAGTATTAATACTAGTAACTTTTGACTTGTGGAACTTATAAATTCCATGAAAGAGGCTCCAGGAATTCCATCGACATATTGCCGGTAACCAATACTCGCTCCTCTCTTCCAAAAAAACCCCTTACTCGTCCTAAACTTGATCCTGTGAGCCTCCAATTTATCCTGCAATTACTTTTTGAGGAACGGTACCGATGTTACTATTGCACTTCATGTTAAAGAACCCACAATGAAGGAACACAATGAGCAGCAATTGGTACAATTGATGTGACTTACAGGAACAATCTGGATAGGAGAAATGTTGGGGACACGGTCATCGTGTGGTAGAGGTCGTAGGTGAGTGGGCAATGCAAAGTGATTGGACCAGCCGGACGATGCGTCCGGGGTGGAACTACTACCTCCTTCACCAAAGACATCCCGGAAAACCCCTGAACCACTCCCCAATATGGACAGCCTTTCCGCTGCGTCATCGGCTAGGAGGAGGTCTTATGAAAACTTACAACTGCTCTCAATAAAGGCATCCCCAACTCACATCACACAGAAGGCAATAGATATGGGAATGGATCATTTTTAAGTTCTCCCCACTTTTGCGAAACTAAGTATACAAAATGCTAGTGTATATAGGTCGCGTTTCGTTGTTACGGAATTGGATAGCCTAGCAAGTTATATACAGTACAGTATCTCTCGAAAGCTGATGGTTAGTTGGAATGTAATGGACACGGAATGAATAATGCAGGGAAAGCTGAGTCGGTGATGAGTTGAGGAAGAGTATGGCAGGTCATGTGGCCTATATAGCCTGTACTTCACTTCTTCATCTGTCCCGCTTCTAATAAACCAAATTGCACAAGGAAGGATCATTCATCCTAAATCCAACCTTCTCCATTCATTCCGTTTCCCTTCACTTTCGGGTTTAACCCCGTCGAGTTCACGTTCTCGCCCTATAACATAGAAGTGAAGAGGCGGATCGGTGAGATGCAGACTCTACGTTACTAACCCGCAATAGGCAGTTCCAATAGGGATGCCTCTGACGAGAAATTTAGGCCGAATAGAGCGGATTAGCATTGAGCACACTGATGCCTCTTAATAAATGTATGAGAGCATTCTTTTGATGGTATTGACGAGACGTCGGCCATAAATCTCATTCACGAAGGCAATTCACTTCTTAATTTCCTTTTGTCTGCACGTTTCTTTGCCCTCGGGGTGTGACCCAGCGAAGTAGTCTCCTTGTTCCTCCATCTGAACGCGGAGAAGGTGGAACGGAGACGCAACGGTTACTCATTCCCCTCTCAACTATCCTCACTTAGTTCATTCGCCCCTGCGCGGTTCCTTAGGCATGCGTGTTGTGTCAATTACAGGTTTGTCAAAAAATCTCCTTGAATATGTATATTGGAGAAGAGGTTTTAGCGTGGAGATGTGCTTGGAACTGGAAACTAGCGAACTTCATTCCGATCTATATGAAGGGAGAAAGGAGCAATCCTGTTAATTACAGACCGATTGGTGTCATGAGTATTAAGGAAATGATCACGGAGAGTATCCTAAGGGATCGTATCTTAGATTTCCAAGAGGCGGAATGCGCTCATCCGGGACTCTCGACCTCGGCACAAGATGTCGTAATGGGTGGATACGCCTCGTGCGTTTCCACGAAATATGCCTCGTAATGGGTGGATGTCGTAATGGGTGGATGTGAAGCACAAGGTTCAGGTAGGTAAACGGTCAGCAATACAGCATGTTGCTATCAGCAGATGCCGCAATTTCGCCAGGTCCACGTTAGTGCCGAAACCTCATGGCGTACTGCAAAACCATATCCAGCTCGCATCGCAAATCCTGCAATCCTGCTACGCAGCAAGGAAACTGCTGCACAGCAGCTGGATGCAGCATACCGCCCAGCAAATAGAATGTGCTGTACTGCATGCCGAATTGAATAGAAATCATTCCATTTTTTTAACCTCCTGGATAAAGCAATTTTTTATTTTCATCCTACAAAATTTTTGCATAAGTGGGCTGGTCAAAGATTTCCCGGAAACAGTGACTTCATTTCGTCAGATCCCCATGATTTTTCCACTGTGTATTCTTATGTATCTTAGTAGCACTTCCCAGATCCATTTCAGATTATCTAGTTTTCTAACCATACCGCTTTTCGCGCCGAATACGGTCATCCGAGAATTTATTAATGAAACATGAAGCGCGTACTCGATAAAAAATACTTCAATGGTTTGGCGGCATTGGGGACAAAATTAACGATGAGGACATGTGCTGATAACTTGCATGAGATGTGCCAGTCTTGAAACTTGCGTACTTCACAACTCCCTTTTCTCTAAAGAGGAGGGGGCTTAGACCATTTCCGTCTTTGTCCTCTTTTTTGAGGGGGGTGTACACAAAGGAATTGAAAAACAAATATGTTTGATCAGCAGATCTACTTGACAACGTATCATGCAGGATTATACTTGTTACATGACTGTCATACATGACATGTCCCTGTCGTATTTTCATGACTTGCATGACTGTCACAATTCATCAGCGATCAATCGCAAGGAATCGGAAAGATGCATTGCCCCGGAAAACATACAGGAATTCCAAATAAATTTTCTCCTTGTCATCGCGCGAGTCAGAGATGACAGAGCAAAATTATGTAGACCGGCAGTAAATCTCACCGCCTAGTCACCATCTGGCACATTGCAGCAGATTTGTAACTTCTACACTAGGAGGGTTGCGCATCTGATCTGCAAATTCCTCACAGATTAGTTCTGTTTCTCTGATTGTACTGTTTCACACTCCCAGAACTACCTCACCGCTCACTTGGCAAAGAAGAAAACTGAAAGCGAAAAAGGTGGTCAGTATGCATGCCTCAACAATTTAGCGGTTTTGGTTCTTTTTGCTTAAAAACCAAATTAGTGTAAGGTGCTTCTCCAAGTACTGATGCAATCATCCGACGGTTTTGAAAATGCATAATTTTCTCTTCGCAGAGATCCAAAGCTACAAAACCACCGTTCAAAACTGGAGAAATTCAAATGTAAAAAAATAGCAAAGGGGCATCTCAAACCGATAAGTTTACCATTAAAGTAAAAGAGCCCAACGTTTCGAGGACTCGAGGTTCCCTTCTAGAGGGATGATATAAAAGATACTGAAAAGATGAGATAAGATCATATCGACTGAAGTAAAATATTAATTCCACAACAGGAGAAAGAGAGAAAGGAAATGGAATTCACCAAATTTTACTAAAAATAATGGAATAATGAAGGGATAATGTAATATGGAAGCAGGTGAAAATACCGTCTAATGGTCTAGCATATGGCAAGAAAGAAATGAAGACGCAGAGGAAGAGGGGAAAGGGGGAAGCGTGAGGGGAGGGGGCGGAGTGTAAAGGGGGAAAAGCGAGGTAGCCAGGCAACATTCACCAGTTTATGGCGAATTTTAGTTTTTCCATCCAGAATTTCTCGTCTCTTGGGATAGGGGGGTCGGGGAGTTTAAGATACCAAAACACAAAAATATAATATGCAGGGTGGCTCAAAAGTCACTGGACGACTTTGGACAGCTATAACTCGACAAGGAAGGAATTATTTTGTACAAACTCGCTGTGGTCGTGCCTTTCCTTCGCATTCTCGCTCCTGTGCTAAATCAGCTGGAGAAAAACGAACAAGAATATCAGGGCGTTTCGAAGATACGAAGAAATCGGTGCAAAAAAAATGATGCTATGCAACATCCATTGTAAGT
>CAJPEV010005671.1:0-13795 GCA_905338385.1 Darwinula stevensoni
TTTTTTTAAAGCGGTTTTGTTTGCATCGTCGGTTCCACCGCCTTCGGGGAGAGAGCATACATTTACTCTTCAATTTCTGTTCCATATAGGATCTTCTTGGCAAACACATAAGGAAATCGGCACGCCAAAACGCACAAATTCTGCCTAAAATGGCCACTCGACGTCGGTGCCTGTTTTCGCCTGGGATTCTCTTCCCAGGCGCGGAACAGGCAGATGGCCTCCTCGGGCTTTTTGTTTCCTTCAACTCTTCCCCCACGAACGTCTCAAATTCCACGCTTTCGGTTTCTGACTGTGCTGCCCGAGTACCTTAGAAACTGATTAAAAATGACTCAGCCCTCCAAATCCCACGTCTTCAAAAGATGATCTGGACATTTAAATGTAACAAATAATTCCTTTTTTCTTTTTTACCTTGCTCGTTTCAAGGCATCAGTCATTGAGGTACTGGGGTGAAGCAGCCAATTCTTAAAAGAAGAAACTCCCAGGATGCGAAAAGGGCCTTCTGTAGTAATGCAACTAACGGTAATTAAGCCCTTATTACAGTTGGCTTGATTACCAAACCTCCTAGACGGCAAATTAATTTCTTCTTAATTCCCCGGAGAGTCAAGTACCGTCACTGATGACTTTTGCGACAGGAATTTACACAAGTACTCGAGATTTCGAGTACTCGGCCAACACGGAAAGTCATGCGGCTGCGGGCACCGGCAGCGAATCTGCGTCCGTTTGCGTCCATCTGCGTCCAATTTGCTCCTTCGTTTTTCGTCGCATCGAAATCCGAAACCGACGAAAGTGAGTCGAGGGAGAGTGAGTGAAGGTGGCAACGGTGGGGTCCCGTAAGGCACGGGAGGGACCGTGAGGGGCCGTGAGTGAAGGCCGGACAGCGCCCAGCCGTAGAAGGCGGAGGAGGAGATGAATGTGAGTGAATGTCTTGAGGCCGTCTGCCTCCTCCCATAGGGGCTGGGGGGCGAGGGGGGGAGAGGGGGGGCGAGGGAGTCAGCCGGTAGAGGCGTGCATCGGGTCCCCGATTCCCTCTCCCCGCTCTCTCTTTCTCCCTCCTTACGACATTCCCTCGTTCCCCACACACATGGTTCCTTCCCTCCCAGCTGTGCCAGCTTGGATAATGGCCACAACCCTCGGTGCCTCCTCTCTCTTTCTCTCTCTCTCTTGTTCCGTTTCTAATCCAGTAGCTGACAGGTGCAGACACGGGATATTTCCCCCGGGACGTCGACGAGGGGAAATGATTAAGTTCTCCCAGGACGATGGACCGCCGACACGACATCCTCGAAAGGGGAAAGGGAAAGGGCAGATTTCCACGAGTCCGTCCTTCGCCGACCCCCCCCGTCACCCGAAGGACGACATCCGACGGAGAGAAAGAGAGGGAGAGGGAGGGAGACTGCCCTAAAGTGAGTCCGCCTAGGGCATATAGTTACGCGTAACTTCCTCGCAGCCACGCATGAGATCTCCCTCCTTCCTCCGCGAACCGGGCCAACGACACCTCCCTTGCCTCCCCTGCCTCCCTTGCCCCGTTTTCCCTCCGGAAGGGCAGAGATTTCCTCGCGGTACGGATCGGCCCGCATCGGAGGCGACAAGGATGCCCCTTGTTCCGCGATCCTGCATTCCTCTTTCTTTTTAATCTCCCAACAGAGTCGTGCTTTGTCCGCGGGAGGGAAGGAAACAAACAGGGCCTCTCTGGTACCAAAGGAGCCCCTCTGGTCCTGCCTCCAGATAAGAAAAAATTCCTCCAGCCCCCCTGGACAAAGAACGGTGGGGGCCGAGAAAGATAATAACTCGCACACAGCCTCCAGTTTCGCCAGAAACCAAAGAAAAAGATGGAGGAACGCATATATGACTGTAATAACACAGCCTTTCGGGTCTCGCTGCAACAAATGAGAGAAAGAGCCGGAGGACAGAATCTTTGATGCAAGAATGCTTCCCCTCGGGCTCGTTCGTGCCAGCATCTCCGATTCCTCCCATTTCTCTCCATCGATCGGAGGGGAATCCGAGCGCGAGGATTCCTCTCGCCCGGGCGTCGAACGCGGGCGGAAAACGTGTTCTCGTTCGCGCGAAAAGGGGGACACGACGCGGGGACCGGTTCCGCGAGATGTGGCGCCTGGCGATGAGCTCGAGCAAACGTACGAACGCCCGTGCGTACACGGACGAGGCGGGGCGAGGGAGGAATTTTTCTCCGGGGAGAGAAAGAACTCACGCTGGGTCTTTAATGCGATCGGTGCGTTTCCCTCGTCGGCCGAAGACGGTCGGCGAAGGCCGTCTTCGGCCGACGAAGGCCGTGCATATCGCGTCCATGGATGATTCAGGGCACGGTCCCCTGCGAGTCCCCTGCGAGTCCCCGGTGGGAACGCACGGCCCGGTCCCGCATCCATTTTACATGATCCCCCATTCACAGTTTGATCGAAGTGAAACCAGGTGGTGCACGTTCTCCCTCTTTGTCTTCTTCCCCGCGTCCCTGCATGCGATGCATTAGCCATGAGGCTCGTTCCCGAGGAAACGGCGAATTCGGGACGGGACTCCCGAGACCATAACGAGACACAATGGACCGTAAATTCCCCGGACGGAACGGAACCGGAAGGGTTTCCCATATTCGTCCGATCCACTGTCCATTGTTCCCCCAAAAAATCGTTTCTAAAGACTCTCGTGTCCTCACGGGTCGATGGGACGAAACTTCGAGACTCCACCTCTGCACCGCGGCACTCCACCTCTGCATCGAGTCCTGCACCGCCGAGCACCTGTCATTCGCGACGCGCAGGTGCCCCCGCCTGGATGGATTTGGTTTTTGATCAACATAATGGGCGCATCCTTCCTTGGCTTCCGCGCCGCAGGGCCCCGCATGGGGACGATAACAACTTTACTGCTGGGTGTCTATAGGGACCCGCACAAAGGGGGGAGAGGCGAGCAAGAAAACAACCTCAAGGCTATTTCAATTATGACTTTTAGAACATTTTCTCTCGGGTCTCTCTCTCTCTTTCCCCTTTACGCGGAATCTCGAGGACCCTGGAGGCGTAGGATTTCGAGCCAGAGTCCACTTACGAGCCCGTCGAACCAGTCCAGTGGGCTTCGTGGGCTCGGTGGGCCCCCCGAGAAGGCACTGCCCAGAGGGAACGGTGAAAGGGGCCTCAAGGGGCCTCGCAGGGGCCTCGACCCGTGGGGACACGGGGCAGAAGAAACCCGAGTATATCATGCCCGCTTCCTTCTTTCTCTCTCTCTCCGCGCGATGGTTAACAAAACACACACACACGCACGCACACGCTCACGCCCAGGCTCCTCTCTGCACGGTACGTGACGACCATAAAGAGCCCAGATGAGGATGCATTTCTCCCTCCTCGAGCAACGTCGACGCGATTCGGTGCGTGAACTCACCGACTTGAAGGACGTTCTCGACGCATCCCGACTCCAGGAGCTGAATCCCTTTGTGGAAGGGAAGATTTTGATATTCGCTAGAATTCACCGACACTCGCGAGAGGGACGAGTACATGCATATGTCCCTCTCGTTGCGGGGGAAGGACCAGAACACGATCCGGCTCTGCACGGGTTCCGGGATCCGGTTGTACCGTTCCTCGATCCTCTGGAAGGGTATGTTCTCGGCCACGACTCGAGCAGCGATGTCCAACAACGCGTGAGGGCACTTCGTGTTATTGCTGGCGCCGTTGAGGCGGCGAGGCGAGAGGCACGCCCGCCTCGGCGAAGCCATTCTCACCAACTGAGGGGATGGGGGACTCCGGCATCGATTCATATTCACTCCGTCCTCCTCCCCTTCCTCCCTTGCTCCCCCTCTCGTGTGTGCTCAAGTGAGTAGAGCGGTCTGCGCATGCGCGGATTACGAATGCGTGACGTCACCCTCACTCACGAGGATCCTCGGGATTCAATGAGATGCGTCGACGTCAGAGGCGAGGGGGACTTCGACACGGCTCGGTCTTCGCTTCGTTCGATGCGAGGGGCCTCCGAGAGCCACCGAGAGCCTCTGAGGGTGGTGGGCGTAATATCGCGGAAAATATCGTGTTTACCTTCGGGTAAATTTAGATCTCGATGTGGTGAAATCACCGCTGTCGCAATTTTATGCGTGGGGTGTTGCAAGGCCTACGACGTTGTCAAATGCGGATCTGTAACTTGGAAGCCATAAAATTTAAATGGAAGTAATCGTGTTAGGCCTACGCGAGATGTGGATTGAGTCGCGGCGGTGTCCGAGTTTTTATTTTATCTGTTTTTTGCTTGGCTCGATTCCGGTTTGGTTAGTTCGTTGCAAAATTATGGTTATGTTTTGGCAGGGTGGGGCGAAATTGCGTGGCTTTCTTGTCATCTTTTCTGCGCCTTTTTCTTTACCTTTGCATGCATAATGTAAGTGCATGCTCTCAGGAATACCAAACGCCTCCTTTCTCTCATTCTATCCACGATCCGAGCCCAAAATATGAATGGAGCGATCAGTCCCAAGTCTTCCAGAGACCAGAAATGGGCGAAATTGTCTTCCAGCTCGAATCACAATTGGTCGAAAGAACTTCACTTAAATTTCACTGGGGAAAATTCCCGTTTCAGGCAGATTAAAAATCAAGTTTACGTTAGTCTTCTTTTAAGTTCTTCTCCGTTCAATTCTTCGTGATGTTTTTGTACTCTTTAGGTCACATGTCACATTTTTAGGTCATAAAAGTCCTCCTGAGACTGATTAGGGTCCAGAGTCCTCCAGACCGCCGAGACGGTGCAGCCACGTAGCGACAAGGACGAGAACGTTGTGCTTTCAGGCGAGTCATGAAGATGTCGCCCGATGCCCTTGTTCAAGTTCCGTGTTATGGCGGCGTACGGTCGTCGTGTTTCTTTTTCTCCGAATACCCGTTGATCGGAGAAAGCCTGGTTTCATCCTTTGGTACACTGGGACGATCTTCGAGATGGATGATGAGGCAGAAACCTATAAGTTGTGGCGGATTCGCAAGACTGTGATGCAAGTGAGTCCCTGATCATGGTCAGCAGCAATTAAACAGTTTTCCGGATTGAGTTGGTACTACCCCCTTAGGAGCGCTTCCATCCGGTGCAGGCATCACACCTTGCGAATGGAAGGTTAAGCATTAATAGAATCCTCTTGAGTCTTTGGTTCCCGATCTGTGGAGCCTGCACGGTTGCACGGGTTTGAATCCATCCGGTTTATGTTTAACGCTGAATCAGAGCTTACCAACCTTGCTAATTCATAAAGCATGATAAATGTGATGGTTTCGGTTATTTCTTCTTTACGTCCAAGGTTTGGAACTTGATTGGTGCTGCAATTTGAGTATCCAAAGCAAAGGATTTTATCACCCCTTGAATTGTTATTTTTTAAGGACATCAGGATTTCTAAATGCAGACTGAATGCTCAATCAATGAAGAAAGTATTATGAGAAATATTAGTGAGAAAGAGAGAACATAAGCAAAAAAAAAAGGTTTATAAAAGAATATGGAAAGGGGAAATAGAGACTAGTTGGAGCCACTGGAGATGGAGCTGAGAGTCTGGCAACTAGCTGTGTGTTTTCCCAATATCTTCATTGTCTGTGCTAAAAATTCATCTTCCTGTGAGATTGAATGTGCTTTACCGCATTGGTATTGTATTGGTCTTCCCAAAAGCACAATTATCAGCAATCATCCAACAACTGTGCTGGATGGTTGCTGACATCTAGCTGATTGCCTGGAAATCTGGTATTTTCTCCATTCTCCACTATAAGGCCTATTCAATTTGAAACTAATGTAGTTGGAAGCTATCTTTATAGCTAAATGGTGCCAGACCAACTAACATTTAGCTGATGTGCCTCTGAACTTTTAGGTCATCCTTGTCTTCTCATTTCAGTGCTCTGCATGGAAACACTTAAGTGTTCTCCTAGTGTCCTTATTGCTTATAGGTCAATGAATATGTACTGTGATAAGCCTGTACTTTAGAGGCAATGCACCTGTAATAATCAGGTTAGAAGTGGTGTGGCTATTAATAGTACACGTTTGTCTGCTTTCTCCTAGGGGTCACAGTTTGTTTTCAATGGCAGTGCAGGCTGTGTTGAACTTAGCTTTGGCAAATGGTTGTACTCAGGCTGGCTAACTGAACATGAACTTCTCTCTTTGAACTTTTGTGATACTGCATGAAATGTGAGATGCAGTCTTCTAGATTACATATGAAACTAGACTCTGCAGCTACTTCTTAGTCAAGTTCACAGGCTCTTCAGGGGCATGTGTCCAAAGATGAGTTCTGTCCTGTGTGGCTCTTGCACAACCTCTGTAGGAAAATTTTAATGACTGAAAGGAGTAAAGTGGGAAGGCAATAATTTCTGAAGAAAATTGAGATGAAATAGGCCCTTATAAAGAAAAATATGCACAATAATGAACCAACTGATAATATTGCCAGAAGTGACTGAATACATAGTAGAAAAAGTTCATTCTTGATAACTATCTCAGACAGTATTACTTCCTTGCTTTCCCATCACTCTATTCTGTTTTCATGGGCTGAGGAAAGTGATAATAATGTATGTGCCTATGAGGCTCTGTGCCTATCGGTCACTGTATATTGGGCCACCAGGGCTGCTGTAATGGGAACTGTTGACTTTGCATTGAATTCTGACCCCTGTAACAGCAGCCAACCTCACTATCAACCAGGCAATGCAGGTGTCAGTAAGAAGAGTCTAATTTTGGTTGCATAAATAATTGTTTTAGATTTATTGATCTAGTTTGTTTGAGATCCAATATCATCATTGAAAATATGACAAATCGCTAAAACTAGGGTATATTGCTTCCTCCCATATACCTCTGCATTAGCTCATTGATTATGGTTCAACAGCTGAGATTATAGATTATTTTTTTTCCAATAGAGCTCTAAATAGGTTTAACAATTAGTTAAATTTGGAATTGGAGGTAGATCCAAGCTCAACAATTTACATGTGACTTCACATACAGTAGTTCAAATTTTCTGCCTGTGTGGGATGAAGGAATTTCTTGTCCCTTGGTTTCTAGAGATATCTAAAGATATGTCAGCAAAATCAGATCTCTTGGCATATCTTGTAATACTTTTTTTTAGCATATGTGTATGTCAATCACAGTCAAACTTGCCATGATCGAACTCTTGAGTCCCCCTTTTGTCCATGTAAGCCTCTCCTTCCAGCAATTCTTCTGTTTAGAATGCTAATAAAATGTTTACAGGGTGCATCACTATGAATAGAACCTACTCCAGTTTATTGGGTCTAATCATTATCATAATCATTCTTTTATGTTCACAGTTGTGCCATGATAGGGGATACCTGGTTACACAGGAGGAGTTAGATCAGACACAAGATGAATTCAAGGATCAATTTGGTGACAAGCCCAGGTGAGAGATAGGCCTAAGAAAAATGAAGCTGATGTTTCCTCCCTATTCAGGGGCCTTGTAAATATGCTCATTCTTGAAAGATTTCTCATTCTTTGGTTAATTCATGCTGGTTTTTAGGTTTAGGCAAATGTGTAAATATAATGTTAGAGGCAAGTTCCTCTGTTGGCAATGGAAATAGACTCCTTAGGACCTATGAAGATACAAGTAATATTTTTGGTTAAAATCCCACCCTTGCTTTTCTGCAGTGAGAGGAGACCAGCTAGAAGTGATCTGATCCTACTTGTTGCTCACAATGATGATCCAACAGGTGAGTTTAATCATTAGCTTGTAAAGTGCACTCAGTTTGGAGCATGACTGTTCAATGATTATTTTCTATATTCAATGCTTTTCCTCCATTTCTTATTACAGACCAGATGTTTGTCTTCTTCCCTGATGAGCCCAAAATTGGGATTAAGAACATCAAGACATATTGCCAAAGAATGCAAGAAGAGAATATCACTAGGGCCATCATTGTTGTGCAGCAAGGAATGACACCATCAGCCAAACAAGTTGGTTTTTTCCCCTTTTGGAGGGTGTTGTTCCTGCAGGCAATGAGCTGAGACTCTGAAAATTGTTTCATTTTAGTCTCTTGTAGATATGGCACCAAAATACATTTTGGAACAGTTCCTGGAGTCAGAGTTGCTCATCAACATCACTGAGCATGAATTGGTTCCTGAGCATGTTGTGATGACACCTGAGGAAAAGCAAGAACTTCTCACCAGATAGTATCCTTTTATTATTTCATTTCCATAGTATGGCCTTATCACCATTCTAAATATTGAAGTTCTGTATGTGTACCTTCTTGTGCATTCCTTCCAAGGGAAAAATCCTTAACATGAGTGAATTTCAGCAAACTGAAGGAAAATCAGTTGATGAGGATTCAAGCAGGAGACCCCGTGGCACGTTATTTTGGTCTCCGTCGAGGCCAAGTATGTCACCTTTCTGTTGCCAGGCATTCTATGTCTCTGAGCATCTCTGAGCATCAAGTAATACTAATGCCCTCTCTCATCTCTACCCACTAGGTGGTGAAGATCATTAGGCCATCAGAGACAGCTGGCCGGTACATCTCCTATCGGCTTGTTGTATGACACAACGGGATCATTGCTCCCTCTCGCCTGGATCTCCTTCATTGCTACATATGCCCTGTCTTGTCAGATGTTACAGTCCTTTGGGCATGAATGAAATTTTTTAAATGTTAGGGTTGGCTGATTGTGTAGTGTTCATGCATGTGCAATTCTTATCTTTAGCAAAGAATCAATACAGGACTGCAAGGGTGGATGTCTGCAAGCAGGCAGTCCTGGGTGATGACAATCCTAGACCTGAGCTTGAGTTATCTTGTTTGCTTTTGGTTCTGATTGAAGGTGGCAAAAGAAATACAATTTTGATCACCAAAGCTTTTATTTTTAACAAGAAGCTTAAATTTTCAAAAGAAAATTATGTTCAATAGTAAATGATGAAAATGATGTTGATTTAGGGCTTTATAAGTTTTTTTTTTTTTTCATCTGGTCATATCTGTTAAAGAAGAAATGATGCCAAAGTCTGAAGTGGGGAGATAGACAAATTTGAGGTGACTGAACTCAGTTAACTGGAAAAAGTGAATATATAACTGATGAATAACTGCATTTTCCCTCATTTTAATCAATTTTGCTATGTGGAATCCATCTTTCAGTCAATTTCCATAGAAAAAATTGGAAGTTAAATTTATAAATATCATATTTTAAGAAATTGAGAAGTTCTTAAGATCTTAACCATGATCTTTTCTTCCTCCCCTATAATCCTTTGCAGTGCCTTGAGCTGGAATACAAAGATAGTTGATCATGTGCCTTATACCTGAAGGAAGGATGTTATTATTGAGTATGCAGTTGATTTGGTCATATTAAGGATTTTGATAATCCACAAGGACTTGGTTGTCAGCCTTGGAATGGCTGTAGACATGGAGCCAGAATCATGCCAAGAGTCCAATTATGACCCCTCGGTCCCCATTCAAGTTGCCGTTCGAGTCAGTCCTGCTCTCTTTCTATCTCTGCTTCTTCTTTGTATGGCTCTTCTGTGATAATATATTTCATGACTTGTTTGGCAGGTGAGACCTGTGCTGCGGGAGATGCAAACAACATGCATCCAATTGTTTCCAGAGTCTGAACAGTTGGTAATTGGTGGAGAGCATGTATTTTCATTTGAGCGTATATTCTCTCCGAGTGCTGATCAGAATGACATCTTTGAAGATGCAGTGCTACCTTTGGTTGAAACCTTCTTGGAAGGTATAAGTGATACTCACCTTTTTTTTGGAGCAAGTAATGATATATCAGATCCATATGCTGCTGCTTCATCATGGATCATGTTGCTTTTCAGGACAAGATGTTACAATATTGGCATATGGACAGAGCGAATCTGGTAAGACGTACACATTGGTCGGTCCAGAATTATCTTGTGCCATGAATGAGGAAGACTTTGGGATAGTCCAAAGGGTCTTTCGCTCCATTTTCCAGTCGCTTCAGGTTATTTCTTTTCTTCTTCTTCTTACCAAAGTGACCAACAAGCTACAGGCATGTAACTTCTGCTTTGTGGATATGATTCCAGAATCTGAAAGGGCTTCAGAGTGTGGTCCATGTGGCTTACGTGGAGGTATTTCAGGAACAGGTACGAGATGTGTTGAATTGGGACCGACCTGGAAGTGTGATTCAAGTGGAACAGGATCCCCAAGTGAGGAATGGTTCTTGTGATCTGCTTTCTTTTCTATCAGACATTTGGAATGTGTTTATTTTCATCATCTTAACAGGGGAAGGTGGTTATGCGAGGCCTACATGCTGTGGAATGTCACGACACATCAGAGGCACTGCGATGTGTTGATATTGGCTCCAGGAGCCGTCTCTTCCTCAGTGCAGAGAACTCAGCTGAATCTCATTCCATGCTTCTTCTCACACTCACTCAACGATGGCTTGATCCACAGAGTTGGTTTCACTGTTTCTATGTTTTGAATTTTTCTTGGAACCTATTTTCATTGTTGAGGATGTCAATGCAATACAGGTGGATTAAACCAGCAGAGGAGTACCCAGTTCACATTTGTGGATTTGGCACCAACAAGAAAAAGAAGTCCTATGGGTCTGGTGGAAAACCCTGGCCTGAGGGCTTTGTATAATGTCATCCGAGTTCTCAGTTTTTCATCTCCTTCTTCCTTCCCCATTATCCCATACTGGGATTCTCTTCTCACTGCTTTATTGAAGGTGCCCATATTTTTTGTATTTTCTTCATGGTTCATTGCATGGAATAAAAACCAATGCAGGCCCTTTTTCCTTTTACAGGAGTCTCTGGGAGGAAGTAGTCGAACCTTGGTACTTTGCTGTGTCTCTCCTTGCGTAGCTGACTTTTGGGAGTCCCTCTATTCCTTGCAATGGGCCAGACAGTTCTCCTTCGTCCGCAATCACCCGACTGCCCATTCCTTTAAAGGCAGTGACATGGGAAGCATTTGCAATGGTAACCTTGATGAGCCTGGGAAAGGGAGTGAAGCTGGAAGTATCTGCAATGGCCTTCCCAACAAGGAACCTCTGGATGAATCTGAGAATCTTAGGGACCAGATCTTTAAGTAGGGCTCAGATCTACAGCCAGATCACATTCATGTAGACTTGATTGCTTTGGTTTGTCCTATCTGATTGGTGATTGCTTGTAGATTGCAGTTTGCTGCACAGCAGTATCAGCAGTTGGTGGCTAATGCAGAAGACTTGCTGTCTGCCATGTCAGGACTGGGAAACCTGACTTCTGAACAGGCTGGTCAGATAACATCATGGTTGTGCCTGAAAGCAGAATGTGAAGAATGTATTGCTGGTGATATTGGAGGGGATGAGGACAGTGAAGTCAGTCGAGCTACCAAGCGAAGAGGCGAGATTGAAGCCTGGAATCGCATTGCTGAGCTTGAAGTCATTGGTTAGGAAGTGAATTTTCAAAAGACACTTTAGCAGTCCCTTTCCATTCACCATGGACCTTATGTTTTCACACATCAGCTGAGATGACCGAGCCCCCAAGCGAATGTGCTGGGAGTCTGAGCATGTGCAATGAAGACGATGATGACGAGGAAGATGAAGAGGAGGAGGAGGAGGAGGAAGTTGATGAAGAGGCTGAAGAAGAAGAAATGGAAATAAAACTGAGAGACCTGAGACTCCAGTTGGAGATTGCAACTGATAATGTGATCCTGTCATTTGTGCATCAGGATAACCTTCTGTTCCATGCTTGGCAGCATCGACCCTTTTCTCAAGGTCAGCAGAAACTAGTGTCCAATGATTCTTTCATGACAGTCTACACATGGACATTGCTTTGAGCTTCTTGGGTTTCTCAGGTCCTGAAAAAGTATGCATGGCTATCCAGACTGATACAGTGCAAATGGTTCATGCTCAGGTGAGGAGTTTGCAAGTTCTCACTGCTTCTGCAACAGTATAGATATAAGAAAGAGAGATGAATAGCCTTGCTCTTTCTCCTCATGTAGACGAGTGTTCGTGGAGACGAAGGTTGGCTGTCTGGTCGGCTAGCTCAGGACCTACGGGAAGCAGAACGCATGCTTCATGACCTCTCTATGGCCATCAAAAAGAAGGTCCTCATTCTACATATCTCTTCTAAAAAGCCAAAATGAGCTAAGGCTTCTTTTATTTTTTTAATGAAAAACATTCAACAAAAGGATTCTGTGTACCTATGGGAACAGTGATGATCTCAGATCCAAAAAAAAAACTTGCTGTTTAGCAAATGCTTTGTACAACAATATTCAATATGTTGCCCACCTGCAATAAAATTTTGTATGCTTGACCTAACATTTGCAAGTAAAGCATTGAGGAATGTTGGGATTTGTGTTGAATACCTGAGCAGTGGAGGTTTAAGGGAGGGATTTTCAGGGGAAACTGGGTGCTACAATGATGGAAGGGAGTTTCATTGAGTTTCTGTCAGATATGATCAAGCTATGTATGAGTAATTGATAGGGTTGCTATTTTAGGCAATTAGACAATTTAATCATAATTGATTGTGGACCATTCATTTTGTAAAGCCAATTATTATTTGCCCCTTAGTTACATCTAATCTGGCAAAAGAAAATGGAATCACTTCTCAAGTGCATCATACTGATGCTTTGTAGGTCTTGTCTTTTCATGTATCATGTCATTTTGTATTTTTTTTGCACATAAGATCAATCAACATAAATAGGAACAATTCAAGGACATACTTAAGGTACTTGAAACTTGCTTGTGCTTAATTAAATTTTTTTGATGGAAGGAAAACATTGATAAATGAATCAGATAAGTCTAATCAAATTTTATTAGATTGTATCTATTCCAATATGGGAAGGGAGTGGGGAAGCTCCTGGGATGCAGACAAGCATTTTAGCAACCACTTTTTTCATAAGAGTCGTCTGAGTTCATGGGTTTTACTGTCACTTGCATATGTCTTATTGCTTAATCTGTGAATATTTAGACCCAAAGCTGTTATTGACTCATATTCAGTCAGGAAGGTCAACTTTGGGATATTTTTATCATGTGCCTCCATGGTTTTCTTTAATGGAATTTTTCAAACTGCTAACTCAAAATATTCATGTTCATGATTTTGTCTATATTAATGAATGCAGTGGTAGGCCTGCAGCATGGCATCTGCCATAATACATCATTATATAAGCTCCTCTTGCACCTCTATGCAAAATTTCATTGCTGGCACTTGAAAATGGGATTTTGTGACACATATATTCAGCTAATATTCTAGCTATATTAAGAATCTTGCACTTTTGCAACAGGAGAAGCAGTTGCAACAGCTGGAGGCTCAGAGCAAGACTATTGAAGAACCCTTGCCTTTGCAAACCAAAGGAAACAAGGATCAAAGTAAGCCTTCTCCAAAGAAAGGCCTACAGCCACGGGTACGTCGAGGAGGAGTGTCGGGTCCGTCTGGGGTCGATGGTGCCCTAGTGGGCTCTGTCAAGGAAAGTGAAGACGAACCCGTCGAGGAGGTTGGGAAGGGAGGACTCATTAAACGCAAGTTGGCCCAGTTTGAAAAAAAGATTTTTGGAAGCTCAAGAGTTGGTGCGGAGCTCCTTCCGCAAATCCCAAGAGAAGTGAGTGCATCCTCTTTTCCATCTAAATATTGCATTTAAAGATTTTACTTACTTTGCGGTCATCCTCTCTTGCAGAAAGTTACAGGGATCAGAAGAGACGCTGATGGATGCTAATGAAGGACCAGGATCATCCTTGAAAGAGAAAGGATCCTCAAAAGTGAGTTTAAACTTTCATCTGACCATGGTAGAGATGCTTTTGAATTTGGCCTGTGTCTTTATCCATTAATTAAACAAACTTTGCCGTAGATGAAGGTGGAAGATGGACTGTTCAAGAATGAAGGAAGAACAACCTCAGGGAAAGAGCTTGAGGAATCCAAGGCTTCTGTCAATGCATGCAATCAGGTGAGATTATTCTTACCTGATGAATG
>CAJPEV010005672.1:0-13792 GCA_905338385.1 Darwinula stevensoni
AACACTCAAAAAGACCAAAGGGAGTATTAAATGCAGTCTTACAAATATCCTGTTCAGCCACAGGAATCTGCCAGTAACCACTGACAAGATCCAGTGTGGAAAAATAGCTTGCACCTCCTAATGAATCCAATGAATCATCATTTGAATCAACCGATGCCATTTCTAAGCTCAAACATCAACTAAGCAGGAATATAAATAGCCATGAACTGCCTTTGTGAATGACGTATTTTCTCATATACAACTGTATGTAGCATTAGGTAGACAATGAAAGAACTCCCCATACAGTGAACGTAGTCTATAAGGAGTTATTGTGTTAAAACTCAAGTGGCTCACTTCAAAATTTTTTTTGGAGATTGATATGCAATCAAGAGTGTGTCGACCGTGGGCAGGAATTGAATTCACCAATGGAACATTAAATGACGCACTAAAAAAAGTTACTTGGTGATCCTCATGCTACAAGTCACATGGCGTTACTAAAAATATGTTCTAAGACATCTTTTTCCAAGGTGTCAGAGCCAAAGGTGTGGGAATTGAACCCATGAGCAAAGGAGTATGACCACGTTACTAGGGGTGAGCATCGAAAACGGATGCCTTAAACTGAAATACATTAGTAATTTTCTTCTGTCGCAGAGCGCCGAAGGCGAATCAGTTGCGAGTTTGTTTGCTCGAAGGACAAACAAACTCACTAATCTAGGATAAAGGTGTTAATAGCGGTTCCATCTACGGGGAAGAAGGTCCTTTGGGAAGAGGAGAGAACAATAATCTGAAGTTAGCGTTTCGCGAGGATCTTCTGAAGGAGACGGATAACTATTGAGGACAATAATTGGTCGCGTGTTGATAGTCAGACAAATCTCCGGCTTTAGGAATTACAGGAAGATGTTGAAGATGGCTCGAAAGTATCTGTTATCTCTAACATCAAGAAAGTGGATAAGGCCCTCAGGTCCAGGGGCAATTGGTGAGGTGAGGTGTTTCTTATGGTATCACGAATTTCAGATGGTTACAGGATAGTGGCACTATCCTGTAACCTGAGCGAATCCTTGTTCTATCCAGGATAGAACAAGGATTCGCTTTGTCCTCGATAGGAGTCATACCAGATGGAGAAAGAGATGTAAAAAAAAAATCGGCAAAAGTTTAAGGGAATAGGGAGAGGTATATTCATGTAACCTATCCGGAATTGAGGAAGTGGTTGGGAGCAGTGGCCATTCAAGCTCACTGTCGGTATCAACATGACGACCCTGAAGCGGGAAAGCCAGAGGAATCCTCTAAGGTCTTCCCAATTAAACACCACGAAACTCGGAGTCATAAAATCAACTCCGAGTCACGGAGGGATTCTTAGCCTGGATTGTAGTGATCCCTAAGTCAAAGTTACTCCCGCCATTCACCCGCGCTTAAAAGAATTCCTTCATTGGAGCGAAGTTCTCCTAGTTATGTTACACCTCTCATGTCTTTTCACATAGCCAGACTAGAGTCAAGTCCAGTGTCTGACAAAAAGTTTGGGGACCACTTGAGACGGGGGCCTAACGGACACTTTGGTCTATTTTGAGTGGGCCGCACCAATAACGTTAGTCAATCTGGAGCGAGCCACATTGAAAAACATTCAACATTTCTTGATCTGGCCATCGACCTCTTGATCAAGCTACTCTAAACCAGGAAGCTCCCGTTAAAAAATGAGGGGTTAATCACCAGGGGTGGGTCGATGCTGATGTCCAGTCAGAGCCGGAGTCGAAAGGTGAACTGTATCCCGAAAAGTAATGTTGTGCATTTGGTGCAAGGCGTGATCGACTTCGAGTTGCTCCCACCCGATACCAGCATCACCGCCGCCTACTACTGCGATCGGCCTCAGAAGCTCAACGACAAACTCCGCACGGGGAGGCCAGGGCACCGTCATGTTCGATTCCTGCATGACAACGCAAGGCCGCAAGTCGCGAAGATCACACGGTAGAAACTGCTGGATCTGGGCTGGGAGGTTCTGCTTCTCCCTCCGTATAGCCCATATCTGGCGCGCTCTGAACGACCATCTTCGCCAGAAAAAGTTCAACGATGAGGCCGAGTCCGAAAACTGGCTGACTAAGTCGAAAAAATCAGAGCCAGCTCAGTTCTACAGGGATGGAATCATGAGTCTGCGAAGATGAAGGCAGAAGGAGATGGCAATTACTTCGACTGATAACTTCGTTGAATGAACTTTTTGCTTTAAAAAAAAAAACCCCGTTGTATGGAACGTTCCCGAAACGGCCAGAACTTTCCGATCGACCCAATAATATTCTTTAACTCGTACATAAACACTTGGGTACATTGGACATCCAAGTGGAAACCATAAATAACAAACAAATAAACACCATCAAACTCAGAGCAACCTAGTAGCGATCTGGGGGGTTTTACAATCCTGCCTGATCTTGTTTGTCAGACCAGAGATAGTGATCCTGTTGCTTTCTGGGACCGCACTTGCTTTGGCCTCCTAGCTAGTATAATTAGTATAATTCAGAATTGCTTCTGAGGTTTATCCTTACGACCTTTCACCTATGCCTTTAGTAGATATTGAAATAACTGCCCCAGTGATTGCAGCCAGTCCACTGAACGACTGCAGAAACAAAGCCTGGAAAAAAAAGAACAAAACAGCTAAAAAAAAGGGCCATTCACAAATTACGCAACGTGATTTCCCCCCCTCTGTAACACTGTAGCAAAACTTCGACCTCCCCAAAAAATTACGACAAAATTGACCACCCCCTCCATAATTTTTTAATTATGAGATAAATAAACAAGTAAGATGCATTTGAAAAAGAAGCTCCTTTATTAAATACGCATAACTTGCACTCTTGATTACACACATTGAGAGATGATAAACTTTCCTCTTTGAAACAATTTATTCTTTCATTCGGTTCCTCCTCCTCCAAGGAAATAATTTTCTTTCGTCATTGTTTATTTCGATTGACGGTGATCACCCTTTTGAGATTTAAAAAAAGAGTAAAAGGAAACAGAAAAATGTAGGGTAGAATAGTGGAAACAGATTACGATGCAGAGAGAGACGAACGAGGGCAACGTCCAAAGGCCTGTTCGGCCTCTGTGCAGGTCCAGGCATGAAACTGCGACTTAGCAAGTTTTGCAACAGGGGAGAGGGAAGTCAACAGACGTTCTCACGTTCCCAATGCCCACTCCACTGTTTGTAAGGGGGTGGGTGCGGGTGGGCAGTAGGATCGGCTCTAGTGTCGTGTGAGTGATTTGTTACTAAACAATTAACTTTCTAATGAGAAGTTCCAGTCCCATAATTTTTTTTCATGGAAAAAACCTGTTACGTGACATTCGTGCAACCCCCCGTAACAATTTCTCTGATCCTCCCCTTGCGTGTTACGTAATTTGTGAACGGCCCGAAAAGGGGTCACTTCACATCAATGTATACCAATCATCATGCCATCTGTGCAATTTCCATCAAACAGATTCGTGGGATATACAGAGCAAAGCCAGTGGCATTAGTTATTGATTGTGCATGATGTAAGATGCCACTGGGTGTCTCATTACAACAATTGAAGGAAATGGTATTAATCCCTCATGTGATTTACCCGAAAACACTTCGAGCAAAACCCCGAAGGGATTAAATGTTAATGCATACACTTTTACCAGCATTGTGTACACCAGTGGAAATATAGAAATAGCCCTAATTTTAAGTAGTGTCAATTAGCTTAGATTAATCGACCGAATAAAGCATTAATCACAATTTAAAAAAGGCGAAATTAAACGAATTTTAATCGACCCCCCCCCCAATCTTCTCCAGAATGCCTCTTTTATAATTTGATTGTATACAGGGTGGTTGAAAAATAACTCCCTATTAAAAATTGCTAATAACTTTACTAATTATTGGTCGATTATAGTGAAACAAGTTTTACTGTGGGCCGTAGAATGGTAGAAATTGTCTGCAGTGTTAAAATTCCACATAGGCATCAGCGTTGTCCACCAGTTTCTGTAATCGTCTGGGAATAGCATAGACTGACTTCAGCAGGAACTCCGGTGGTATGTTGATCAGAACATGCCGAATGCGATCCTCCAGTTGATCCAGAGTTTGTGGTTTGGTGCGGTAAACCTCCTCCTTCGCCCACCCCCACAGGAAAAAGTCACATGGCGTGAGGTCAGGGCTCCTTGCTGGCTTTTCATGTGGACCACGACGACCCAGCCAACGTCCCGGAAATTGGATGTCGAGCCACTCACGGACNCCATTCATGTGGACCACGACGACCCAGCCAACGTCCCGGAAATTGGATGTCGAGCCACTCACGGACAGTGAGTGCAAAATGAGGAGGGGCACCATCTTGCATGAAGATGAGGTTGTTGACGTTGTCCCAAGTGGACACAATAGGCCAAACATCATCATCCAGCATGGTTANCAATCTCTTCTCCAGTCTCCTCAGTCCAGATTGGATCGGCAAGGTCTTCTGAGGTGATGGGACTGTCGAGCTCGTAGGGGAAACGCGGTTCCACCCCGAACATGAGCTCGAACGGAGAAAATTTGGAGGAGCATTGCACCTTCCACCTATACCCTATCATGACGCTCCTTAGGTGTGTCTCCCAATCATCACCTCGGTCAGTCATGTGGGCAGTCAACTTCGCAATTAATGTCTGATTGTATCTCTCAGTGAGCCCTGAGGACAAATGAAATGAATTATATCGACTATCAAAAACTGCCTTTCAATCCTTACAGCTACGAGTAACTGCCATGCATTAATGACAATCCTTACCGTTAGTCTGTGGATGATAGGCCGAGGTCATACACTTCTTTATCCCAAGAAGCTCTCTGATGGCATCATTCAACTGGTTGTTGAATTCCCTGCCTTGGTCGTGTAGGAGATTTTCCATGACCCCAAAGCGAGAAATGACGTCCATCAGGCACTCCGCTACAGAAACAGCTGTCTTGTCAGGAATCGGGTAAGCTTCGGCCCATCTGATGGAAGACGAAGATGGAAGAGTGTTTCAGGCACACTATACCCATATAACATTGAAAAATACCTAAATATATATGTATATTTTATACATGTATGTATCAATAATAACTTTTATTACGATACTAACCTCGTCAAGTACTCCGTAAAAACACAGAGGTAAGAATTTCCCTGCTTTGACGCGTTGAGTGGGCCAACCAGATCAACGCCCCAACGGTGGAAGAGGCGAGAGGAAATCTTTACTGGATGTAACTTGGCAGGTGCTGGATTGTTCATGGGATTCGCCTTTTGGCAAACAATGCAGGACGAACAAAACCTGTGAAGAAAAAATAGCGGTAAGGTTGAATGAGTACAAATAGAGAAAATAATTTTTTTGCCAGCGTCATATAAAAAAAAATATTAAATAAACATGAGACAAACCTCTTCACGTCGGAAGTCATGTTCTTCCACCAATACTTCTCAAGCTTGCGAAGAGTCGCGTTCATTCCGAAGTGCCCACCACCAATTCCACGATGATAGAGATCCAATACGCGATTCCTTTCTTCTTCCCCGACGATCACCTTCTTCGGTTGAGCACACTTCTTTGATTGGTGATAGAGTTCGCCATTGATCAGTTGGAATGGCTCGGCAAACTTCCGATAGTCCCGCTTCTGGACGTCAGGCGGGTAGTTCCGTTCTCGCTCCCCAGCGGACTTCAAGAAACTAAGTAGGGCCTGGGATACTGCAGGATCCATGATCAGTCACGAAATGATACAGCTTCTCCTTCAGGCATGTCTTTTATACACCATTGAAAAAAATGTACTCCTCCCATGAGAGCACAAAACGTCAGTTATCATTATCATAGAAATATTTTCAAGACAGGACTTATCGTAACTTATTGTGCGAACTTATCAGTTACCATTATCATAAAATCTTTTGAAGACACAGCTTCTTGTCAAATGTCAACTGTCAACTTCTCATTCATCCCAATCAAATAAATCTTTTGAAGACAAAGCTTATTCTCAAATGTCAAAACAGAGCTTAATGTCAATTGTCAACTTGTCAGTTACAGTTCTCGCCCGCTCAACACCGCCCACTTTTCAGGCCTGGCAGGGGGGGGAGATTTCTCACAAAGGGGGGAAAAACCTCATATGAGGTTTGTCCTCAGGGGAAAAATATCATATTATGTTCTTCCCCATGGGGAAGAAAATCCTATGATATTTTTCCCCATGGGGAAAAAAAAGGGAGGGGAAAAATATCACGCGACACCGGCACTTCCAACATCCCACGATGTCACATTCATACTCGCCTGTTCAGAATTCTCACAGTTCACTACGCTCCGCTAAAGGGTTTTCGCCCTTGAACGCAACAAAATGTGGACGGATGGAAATATGGAGAAATATTCAAAGTACAATTGCGTATGAGGCTACGCTGCAAATACCCAAAGCCACATCATGCCAAAGCGCCAATCGATACTAAGAATGTGGTCTACTGCTTTGTCTCATGGAAAAGAGCGGTTTTAGCTACTATTATGCTTATAACAAATCTTAAGTTTAAATATGGACGATATAACGTCCATTTTATGACCAGTTTGCAATATGGACATTGCATCTAATATACTGTACAGGGTGGTTCAAAAATAACTCCCTATTGAAAATTGCTAATAACTTTACTAATTATTGGTCGATTGTAGTGAAACAAGTTTTACTGTGGACCGTAGAATGGTAGAAATTGTCTGCAGTGTTAAAATTCCACATAAGTACCAGCGTTGTCCACCAGTTTCTGTAATCGTCTGGTAATAGCCTCGACAGACTTCAGCAGGAACTCCGGTGGTATGTTGGTCAGAACATGCTGAATGCGATCCTCCAGTTGATCCAGAGTTTGTGGTTCGGTACGGTAAACCTCCTCCTTCGCCCACCCCGACAGGAAAAAGTCACATGGAGCTGGTCAGGGCTCCTTCCTGGCCATTCATGTGGACCACGACGACCCAGCCAACGTCCCGGAAATTGGATGTCGAGCCACTCACGGACAGTGAGTGCAAAATGAGGAGGGGCACTATCTTGCATGAAGATGAGGTTGTTGTCGTTGTCCCAAGTGGACACAATAGGCCAAACATCATCATCTAGCATGGTTAGGTACCGATCTGCGCTCATTGTGTCCCGAATAAGGAATGGGCCCACAACCTGGTTGGATGTCATGCCGCACCTCACTGTGACCTTAGGGCGATTTAGCATCTTTTCAACAGTGGCCCCAGGATCCTCTCGTGCCCAGTAGTGACAATTGTGGCGGTTCACAAATCCCCCCACATGAAACACGGCTTCGTCACTCCAAACGATGATGTTAAACAACTGGGGCCAGTCTGCATACCAAGCAAGCATGATCTCCCCATACTCCGTCCGACGATCAGAGTTTTCCGCCGATAGTGCCTGATAAGAACGAAAATTTAACTCCTTCTTCAAAACAGTTTGGATCGTGTGGCGAATTAAGACACTTTCACGAGCAGCCTGGCGTGTTGACATTTTGGGACTTCGGATGAACATTTCCTCCACCACTTGCACATTTTCCTCCGACCTGGATGTCGAGGGACGACCACTTTTGCGAGTATCTACCACAGATTCCGTATTCATCAGCTTGGAATGGCAGTTCCTGATGGTCTTGGCATCCACTGAAGCACGAGGTCCGTGAACATTCCGCCACCATCTTTGCACCTGTACCACGGACTGCCACACTTCGTAACGGGAGGCCAGCTGAGATCGCTCACCCAGTGTCAGGCGACGGGCCATAATGGGCTGCTTTCGTCATTGTGAGATGAAATCAGAGATAATCAATTAAATTCTACCACTGTAAGGATCATAATACATTTTGTTTAATGCAAATGCAGTACTATTTACAAAAGTTATAAGCAATTTTCAATAGGGAGTTACTTTTCAACCACCCTGTATATACCGTCCTTACTAAATACGAGCGGGTAGCTGCCCTATTCCGCTGGTAGCTGCTTACCCGCGAGTGACGTCATTTCATTTCGTGACCGTGTCGAGAGCTGACAGAAAGACGTGTCTTCTCTGGCAGCAGCTGTAATGGTTGGAGAAGACACCCGCTCTGTAATTCCAGATGTTCAAAATTCCAACGACGTGTCTCACTTGAATGCTATGCGGCGGAGATCGCTCAAAATGTTTATACATGTACCTTGTAATTAAAGGGTTCCCTATGACTGAGCGCATCCACTATTATCAATCCAAACGTGATAGTTTCACATTTGAACGCTATCCATATCGAATTATATGCGACAGAAACGACCGAAATTTGTTATAAATGTAAAGAAGGGTCTCTGAGGATGGAAAGACTTCCATCCTTCAACTGATATCCAAGATTTTCCCACTCGTTCGGTGTGTCAATAAAAGAATTTCCGACGTTTGTCCTCCAGTATGCTCCCTGTCAGTCGGAGACCTGCGTGGGTGGATTTTTCCGAACCCGATCCCTTGGTCCGATTCGAATCGTAGCTCGTGCCCCATCCGAGAATCGATCGACGACCAAACTACCCTTGAATCGTGTGGAGACGATCGGGCCAACCTGCACCAGAGGGGAACAAAGATTTTCAGTCACTCCGGCTCGATCTCTATCGAGCCGATCCGCATCCAGTGCAGGGGCCGAAATCAACTTCTATTATTTCTCCAAAACCCCAGGAGTTGGAAAATCTAAGAACGTGTTTCACTTGAGGGCTACGGGGCGGAACTCGCCGAAATTTCCATACGGGCAATTGGGCTTTTCCTGATGACTGAACGCATTACTGAACGCATTTTCATCCAAATGGTGACTGTTGCTATTTCCATTTGTGTGCTTCTTCAGAATGATACGACCCACAAACCTCGCAGAAAATCGGTTCAAAAGGGAAATTTGGAGTCTCTGGTGGTGGGATCTATACTCCTTCTCCATCTGATACCTGAGTCATTCCACGCCAAATCGACCAGCGAGAAAGCTCGACCATCTCGGATTTTGACGAAAATCGCCATACACGTAGAGGAATCGATTTAAAGAATACCATTTTAACTTTTTTCTTCTTTCCCACAGATCTCCAGATATATTTTAATATGATCAATTTTTCGCTTTTGGACAGGAATATCATGGCATGATATTCCCTTTCTAATGATACCAAATTCAAGGTTGGCACTCAAGGGGTTCATGAGATATAACCGTTTGCATCGACAGTGCATTTACTGTATAGCTCCACCTGGAATTCACGGAAATATAGCTCGATGTTATGAACCTCCCTGTTAAATGTTTGCTGGTTCCACTGATTTTAAATAAAATTACTTGTATTCCATTATCAATATTATAATGCATTGCCTAATTAATTAAAATTGAGTTAATTGATTTGTGAATGTTCAAAAAAATTTTATTTTGTGATTTTGTATGCTAGGAAAACAATAAAATGCTTAAAAAATTAGAAACAAAAAATTTCACGCTGACAGCTTCGAAACATTTGGTTATATTTCTGATTCTTCTGGTGTAACTATAAATGCACAGTCGATGCAATCAAACTGTTATACCTCATGAACCCGTTGAACGCCAACCTTGAACTTGGTATCATTAGGAAAGGAATATCACGCCTTTTTCCTTGATATAAGTCGGGCTTCACGGAGTTAAAAGTGCATTGGTAGGTCACTGAAGTCGGTCAAAGTGTTCGAGCAAGTGGAATTTTGTCACTACTCCCGCAGGTAAACATTCATATCTCGTCAAGCCATTGAGTGCCAATCTCGATCTTGGTATGGTCAGAAATGGCATACCATGCAATATTAAATGAAATATTAGATCAAAGAATTCCCGAGGTACCAAGTGTCGATATTGGCCACTGAACTTGATCAATCTGTTTGATATAGTGGAACTTCTTGTTTCAGCTTATAAGAATAATGCTAGGAAGCAATTTAAAGAGAGCAATCTCGCGATTAAAATGACACCAGAATGAAGCTTATATTCTAACTAGAGGGGAAGTTATTGCAGAAACAGTTCCACAATTTCGGTCCATAAATGCGCTGGGAGCAAAAAATTGGTCATATTAAAATGCATATATCTGGAGATTGGTGGGAATATTTTTTATTTAATAGTATTCTTTAAATCGATTCCTCTACGTGTATGGCGATTTTCGTCAAAATCCGAGATGGTCGAGCTTTCTCGTTTATTTTGCTCGCTGAATTCTGCCAGCAGGATTCCTTGAACTCTTTCTTAGTACTTCTCGATTTATCCGTTGGCAGGAATTTCATCTGCCATTCCCATAGGTACAATGTGGAAATGGCAAATATTGCGATCGGTCTGTCTATTTTTTTTTCATTCCGTCTGTCCGCAGTATCCATAGCGACCGGACGACTCCACTCACTGCGTATGTGCAGCTTTCCGTCTGGATCATTCTCCATTTTTTCCTCGCTCATTTCCTGCCTCTGAGAACATTTTTCTGGAATTCCCTTGATGAACGACTTCAAGTGACCCTTCCAAAGGCATAACTGTAATGCATGCCGCTCGACTTCTTTCTCTTCGATGCGTTATCGATGTGGGGGAAATGTCGTACTCCGGACTTCTGCAGTTCACGCACCGTCGATCGGTACGCCATGCAGGTCCCACTTCTCGTGCGCGATCGGTCGAGTCTTCGGCACGTCATCGATCCTAAATATCAGCCATATGTACCAGATTACTAGACCGAGACCGAGACTGTACCAACAAACAACGCTGCAAAAGAATCTCGGAAAATTCTGAATCTTTCCTTCGAAAAATGTTTCAACTAAGAGCATATAAATCTGGATTTCCCATAATTCTCTGAAAAAATGTCCTACATTTACTCAGAAATCCCGTTCCGTGTTCCTTGCGGAAGTATGTGGCATTTCCATAGGTACTATTTCCATTGGAAAATGACTGATATTGCGTTCGGTCTATCACTTTCTCCATTCCGTCTGTCCGCAGTATCCATGACAACCAGACAACAGGACACATTACAAATATGCAGCTTTCCGTCTGGGTCAGGGTGCCAGTCTACCACTCAAACATCCACTTCCCTTCCAGTCTTGGAGAATGACGGATCCATAGTGGAGAATAAGAGGGGGAGGCTGCTCTTGGCGGCGTAGACAGGGATGCTGGTTTTCGTGGAAAATGCCGCATCTGGCATCCTACACTTCATACTCTCCTCCCATTTCCATGCGACGCAGACGTGCGAACTTTTTACTTAGGGAAGCTACCTGGCATCATACGACCGCAGTGCGATTTTCCATTGTCTTAGCTTTACTTAGAGCCAAAAACGCGTTTCTAGTTCGACTAGGACCAAATATAGCGCTTTAACCCTAAAGGCCACTTTTCCTCTTGGGGCCAAGTTTTGGGCCGCGTATCTCGAGATCCGTTAGAACCAGAGAGCCAACATTTTGGGTTCTTTCATAAGTCTTGATTGCCAACATGCCAACATATTGAAGCGCAAGCACCCTTTGATCACTTGAGCTGGAATGCCTCAGGAGTGATGTACTGAATAATAGCGTGAGTGCAATAGTACTTGGGAGCTTTTTCTATTCTAGAAATGTATCAATATCGCACGGATTAATGAGGGGAGGTCTGAAAATCATAAAGAATACAAAAAGAGGCAGCACTCCGAGAGGTATAGGGGGTCCAAATATTACAGAGACATCTGGTGGCTTGCTATCAACAACACTTCCTAGAGGCAATACCTCTGGGCAGCGGAATCGGGAATCAACTCATTCGAGAATTCGACCCAAAAAGAGTCCCTCAACATAATACGCGTGTCTTCGTTCAGTCCGCTGTTTGGCCATGGACAAGTCATTGATGTGCGCACCCTAGGTGGAGGATCGACTGCGACATTTAAATTGCGACACTGTCAATGAATGCGATTCGAGTGGAGTGTCGCCTCTAGTTGCACTCTATTCTATGACGAAATGATCCAAAAATTGGATTTTTCCTACATTGGTTCGAATGGAAAGACTACGTTTTGAGTAATAAACGCAATTACGAAATCCCCATATGAGACGGAAGATTACTTACTTCAACAGAAGCTGAATTGCGACGATGAATTGGAATGTACATGACAATGGAACGAAAGCTCCCTTTTACGTGCTTTCGGCGCAGAGATCGATTCCCAGGGTTTTGTTGCAGAAGTATGTCTGCATGCGAAAATGGGAGGAATGTTTTCCGCTATAAAGCGGAATTTCCTTTTCCATGCTTGAGAAGGACTCTGCTTCCTATGCTTACTCGGCATTTTCCGAAACTATCTTTTATACAGTGAACTGAAGAGGAAAATTATGAAAATTATGAATTATGAAAATTATGTCCAGCGTTTGTATGCCAAAACACGATGAATTTGTAAATAATATGTAGCCCGTATACAGGGTGTCCCGTAAGTCAGGACCCATAGGGAAAAATTAATAAAATTACAAAATAGTCCAACAATTTATTACATAATCTTTTCAAAGTGTCCGCCGTTGTGTCGCACACATAGTTGAAGACGAAATCTCCACTGCAACCGCACTTTCTGAATCACAGTCGCATAAATTTCTTGACGCTCCTCCACAATGCGTGCTTTAAGGTGGAAAATGCTCCCTAGAAATCCCTATGGGTCCTGACTTATGGGACACACTGTATACACTGTCCAAAAAATTGTAGACCCTTCTTCAATTTTTAGCCATTCGTAATGGGTTCATGCTATCGCTCTGCGATATTGAGGACTGAATAAGGCATCAAATGAGCACATGCATGGAACGTTATAACAATATTCATTCGCTAGTTCTTGAAATACAGGAGATGATTCAGAGCGTACCAGCAGTAAGGGAGTGCGGCCAGAACTGTATGGGCGCATTATTCCAAATTCATTATTGTGCCTATACAGGATGACTGACATGATGTGCACAACCAAGATAATTGCATTAATCTTCTCTGTTTGACACTCGGATGATGTGCTCGAAGTGCACCGTGTCAGTCAGCGAACAGTCACGTGACATTGATCGAAACCCAAACGCTGCACGATTTGCATTCTCCTGCAACGTGGGAACGGTGTGTTTCCACTTTGGCTGGCTGTGTGACGCAACCTGACTAAGAATAAGCTGCTGCATCTCCGAAATGAATCGATGGATTTTTATACAACTTTGCAAGCATGTGCTCATTTACCTTATTCATATTTGCAGTTTTAAGTAATTGCCGCTCAAGTATCCTTCAAAGTGGGAAAATTCATCAATAACGCATGCGGGTATATCGGCCTTACGAGCCTCAGTCTAAGGAACAGAGAATCCTTCCATTGAAGCTGATACCATCGCTCATGAATGGACTCTCTAGTTTGAGTAAGAGAGGAAGCCTTCCTCTATGCTTCCTTCCAAATTGAACACAGCACCCTTCCAAAGATGTCCAAGAATCACGCTCCCACCACTTCGATTGAAACTTCCTCGCCCTCATTGACCGAGTCATAAACTGGAGGCAGCTTCTCGAGTGCTCTCATGTCATGCCTCCACGGACTTCACACACGGTCTTCACGTTCACAATCTATGCTGGGATTCTGAACATGGAACTGACATATTACCCTTTAATTTGTGCCAATGATTTCATGACTCACTGGAGACAGAGTCCCGAGAATTGGAGATTAAGCCTGCACTTCTGTCATGACTTCTCCCCTTGAGGCAAGGGCACTGTCTTTGAATCGCGAGCCCAGGCTGCACTTAACGCTCTTTCCAATTATTGCCGCGACTGGCGAATTGACATGAATAACTGGAAATCCTCCCCCTCTTATTCGCCATCTTATTCACTCAGCGAGAGCCGCCGCGGACAATATCTGCGCTGCATTCAAGGGCAACGTCGTCCACTATTCCACGGTGTCTCGATGGTTCAAACGCTTGGAATCTGACGACACGACCTTC
>CAJPEV010005673.1:0-13778 GCA_905338385.1 Darwinula stevensoni
CGTCATCAGCTTCGACATCTGGCAGAAAGTCAGGTGGGAAAATTCACCTCCAAGGAATTCCAGGAACCCCAACGCAATCGGCCTCTCCGCTCGCAGATCCCTGAGGAACCCAAAGGAGCGGAGAAAGGAGGAGCATCGAAAGCTGATCAAGTACGGCCTCTACGCGTTCGGCGTCCCCGCCTGCATCTTCGCCGCCGCCTGCGTCGTGGAATTCGCCCCGGGCGTCCCCCCTCACTTCATCAAGCTGGGGCTGCGGTGCATCGAGGGAGAGAAGCAGTGCCACTTTCCTCGTAAAAGTCACATTTATTATAATTATTAATATACAGTATATATCAATGTATTCTCCGCTAACATAAAATAAAAACTTTTAATGCAAGATGTAGCAGGTGATGCATGCAAGCAGATATATTGCATTCCCATAAAATATTAAAGAATGATTAATAATAAATTTAGCAGTAAGACATTCAGGCCCTCAACTTACAAATTTAAGGAAGAAAATGTTTCTCCTGATTTTAGACATATGAAATTATAGGATTAATGAGTGATTCTTAAAAATTGAGTATACCGGTGAGTTTTATTAGGTTATGGAACAATGGAAAAATTTCAAAAGTTGAAGGCCCAAACACCTTATTCTCATACTTCTTATGGCATTCTATTCCCGTCGTTTATTGTTTCAAAATTGTTTACTTTGAATTTAGCTTACATGTTGCCCCGTGCATTGAAGGGTGAAGTAATCCTGAGCGAAGAGAGGCATGGCAGCAAAGTTAGCATAACAAAAATAATTCCTATCGTAACATTGAAGTACCCAATTAAATTCTTACGAATGAGACAAACCTTTAAAATGACTATAAAGTATTTCAATAATATATTCTTGCGTTTGACGATGTTCGAGCGGACGTGATAAGTAAAGGCTCATTTTGCTGAACGCCGAAAAATTGTGGAAAATAGCGCTGTTCGTTATTACATTGATTTTCAGGCCCTTTTGGCCTCCTGAAGAAGTCTTCTCCGGTGATCCACCCTCGCACATAAGCTTTCAGGGCTGGCCTGAAAGGTCCAAATTATTTCTTAAATTGGCTGCGAGGAATGAAGGCAATTTTCATAGGTTTTCTTCAAACGAAGAGGACAGGTTATCCCATTTTTTTTTTTACCAATTATAAATAACCGCGTACCATTGAAAACGTCTTCCTCGACAGACCCGCACGGTCTGCTGCTGTATTTCATCGGGCCGATCGTGTCGCTCCTGGTCGTGGATGTCGTCTTCTTCCTGCTCATAATTTGCCACATCCTTCGCCACGCCAAAGACACGGCTCATTTGCAGCGAAATCGGGAGAAGAAACAGATGTGAGTTCCAACTTTCATCTTCGAGCCTTTTTTGCCTTTCTTCTTTTGGTGATACGTAGGGCGGTTAAAAAAAAGCACCACCGTTTTCGACGGGAGAAATGCAGTTTCGTAAATATAGGAAACAAAACTGAATTGGATACGCGATCAACATTTGACGGTCACATGGTATCGAAACGCTTGCCCGCTTTTTTCCAGCGCCCCTGCCTGTGTCGTGCAATGCCCATTTTGATGCGAATTGAAGGTGCTTAGAGGCGAATCATTCTACGTTAAGTGAGGTGTGCTCGAATGTCTCAGAATTCCATTAACTTTTCGATTTTAAATTTTCAAGGAACTGTCGGATCCAGCTCATACTTGATATGAGACTAATAGACTTTTTGCACTTCCGCAAGATGGCGCTGTATCCCGATAGAGGGCGCTGTTGTTGAGCAAGTGACCCAGGGTGCTTTAAAAAAGCTTCATCATTTTCAAAGGAGAGAAAGTATGATTTGTGCATACGAGTAAAAATTATAAGATTCATAAACATATTGGACATATAGGAGGTGCTGAAAAAGTTGTCTTTTTCCTGTACAATGCTCTGAGGCATGTATTGTCCCGTTACACAGTTTACAGGTGAAGCATTATAGCTTTTTTTAAATCTGACATATTTTGACAGCGTTAGACTGAGTGTCTAACGTTGATTCTAACCATGTTCTATAAATGAGATGCTAAAACAAGATGCACAAATAGCTGCTAGGTTGCTGACTCCAGAAAAACTCCAAGATTGAAGATACGTGCATTGGGGGCACATTTCGATGGGGAATGATTTCGCAGTCCTAGGCGTTTCCCACAGTACGAAACCTAACTCGGGCTAATACCACTCTCAAACCCTTTCTTCCTCCGAGGAAGAGGAAGGGAAAACAAATGGTTGTTGTTGGCTTACGGCGGATGGAAAATGTTCGGCTTTGAAGGTACGTGCCCTGAGGGGACTGATTAACCATTCAAGCATTGAGTTTCGACCTGACCAATTAAGTGATGATCGTTTGGTGTACGTGAAAACTGCCTTAAGGGCTAAGCAGGCCTACATACCTCTTGACTCATTCGCATCCAGGAACTTTTCTGCCTATCTGACCGATAATCCTGCTGCAATAGTCTAAGACGCGAGGGCTTTTGGCTCATCCTTTTATAGGTCATAGGTTACGAAGAAGAACACGGTTTGATGGGTTTACACGTACGGGTAAGATGATTTCCACAATCATTGCGATTTAGTGTGCCTATGCCCAAACCACTTACGGATGCTTAGGCTAATCCCAAGTCTATGCTCACACTTTCTTCAACAAAACAGGAACCTGAATATCTATAAGCTGCATATTTCTACTAAGTTTCAGCCTCAACCGTTTGCCCTGTTCGCTTGTGCAAAAATATATTTGGAAAAACCGAGCAATTTAAAAGCTGTGTCCCGAGGGCATGCACCACCAAATGATTTTTTTTTCTGAAATCAACATCACGTCAGTTTTGCGTGTGCAAAATTTCACCTTTCTATTTCTGCCCAATTCGCTAGGACCAAAAATATATATTTGAAAAGGTCACCCCCAAAAAAATGTGCCCCCTGCTGATGTATCGGAATCTTCAAAATTTTCCTGAACTCATTGTTTCAGTAGGCACATTCATGCAAGGTTTCATCTTTCCATGTTTCTCCATTTGAACGAAGTAAGAAAAATTATTTGAAAACATATCCCACCGAAATTTGTGCCACCAGAGTTTTTAACCTCCAAAGTCTGAATTTTTCTGAACTCAGCATCCCATTAGGTACTTATGTATCAAGTTTCAGGTTTATACCATATCAGGAATTGGGCTAGAATTAGCGCCAGTCAGTCACGATCGTCTACAGGGTGTAACAAAAGCAAGTCAAAATGAACAAGTATATTCACAATAATCCACCTGCTCCTTCTCTAAGCTGACAAGCAAGAATTCTGAAGGGAGTTGGCTCATTCTCAGGCACCTGGATACTGAGTGCCTGCCGAAATTCAGGGATTTTGGCAACGGAAGGACGACCAGTTCGGGGGACATCCATGACAGAACCGACTTCTTCGAACTTCTGGATTAACCGAAGAATAGTGGATGATTTTTGGAGCACGACGAGGAAAATCTTCTGGAAGTAGTGTGCCAGATTCGGTGGCATTTTCAATTCTATTGTGGTGTTTCACAGCAGCGATCCTTTGCTCCTTGGTCAATTCCAGTTGTCACACTACTCGAGAATGAGCGAACTTCCTCTAGATGGCCTGCTCGTCAGCTTAGATTAGGTGCAGGCGAATAATTGTGAATATACTAATTCATTTTGCTTTACTTTTGTTGCACCTTGTATGTACATTAGAGTCATGAACTACTCAATGATTAACCAATCAATCTGCCACTTCAAAGCAAACGTTTCTTCCCGTTTTCGCTGTTGAGGTTTTGGCTGTATGCGAAACTGTTGGTGCTGACGGGCGGGAGCTGGCTGATCCTGATGGCCCTGGCGCTCGTCGTGGCGCAGGTGGATCCGACCATCAACGCGGCGAGCCTCCTGCTGTTCCTGGATCCCTTCATGCAGGGATTCCAAGGCGTTTTCATCTTCCTCGTTTCCGTGTGCAAGGGGAGGGCCGGGACCGCATGAAGATGATAACTTGGGTCCACCGTTTCCCCGGGCATATTTAGCATTCTGAACGTTAGGGGACCTCCAGGTTACAGGGCCCGAATGTTAAAGGACCTAATGGTTAAGGGACATTAATGTTAAAGGACACGAAGGGAAAATTCAAGAACGTGAACATCCTGCTCCAACGTCTCCGACCAATATCGAGTCAAGGCGGAATATGAAGGCAAGTGCATGTTTCATCGACCAAGCCTCTTCCCGATATGGTTACCTAACATAATCTCGTCCATTAGGGAAAAGGCGAGAGCCCTGGAAAGGAGCGACGAATTGCGCTTGCAGACCACTGGCATCTGGGAGACTTTCACAAGATTCACACCTGAAGCTTCAATAACTAGATTCCTTAGTGCATTTTATTTTACCTTTTCTTCATTCTTGCGGTAGTATCAGCCAACATGATGTTCTCATGTTAGGATCTCACGCGCTGTATGTTTAACCTCCGGTTTGAATAAATTTCATGTATCGGACTCGTGTGTTATCATTACAATCGTCCCACACAATCAAGCTTTCAAGGATTCACATGTTGCGATGTTCCTCCTACTTGACCATGCAACTCACGAGCGATGATGGAGGACGAAGGAATGCAAGGAGAAGAGGGCCTGCCCGCGGGTAGAGAGAACCGAATGTCTTGAAGGATGCCGAAGGTTCTTACTCGGTTGTGCAGTGCCACTTGCGAGGTGATGGTTAATGTGATGCGTTTTTCGTGTCAATCTCCAACAGTGTCTGCCTCCACTTAATCAATCCGGAGGGGGAATTCTCAGGCTTTATGAAAGGTAACTGTTTTTACATACCGGCACTGGATATTAACATACAGGCCCCTTCGGCCCTCGAAATAAATAAAAATTATTGTTTTTTATGTTTCATAGACTTGCGTACTGTTTATGCTGCTCTTAGATGAGGTATTACAATTGCATAGTTTTCGGAACTGTTTTTTTTTACCAGGTATTCTCATAAATACTATAGGGAAATGCCAGATAATGCTGTCTGATACTTTTTCTCTATTTTTCCTCTTTTCTTCATTCCGTCCGTCCGCAGTAACCATAGGGACCCGTACAACACAACTCAGTGCGCACGCGCAGCTTTCCGCCTGGGTAGGGGTGCCCGTCTCCCACAAAAACATCCACTTCCTTTCCAGCCCTGGCGGCTGACGGATCCATAGAAGACAATGGGGGAGAGCGGCTGCTCCCGGTAGCGGAGACAGGGTTGTGAGGCGTACGCGTGAGGGGCATTCAGAAAGTTCTGGGAATTTTAAAAATAATTTGTGGATAACTTATCTATTCATCACCATTACTCTGTGACTTTTGAACATCGTTCACCCTGAGTTTGACGCACTTCCTCCTTGGAATCAGTTTCCTTATACCGCCAGAAACAAAAAATTTCTGGAGTGATTCTGATAGTGCAGCTTTTATTGCAATGAGGAAAATCAAAACGCACTCCTCGTAGACGCTTCTTCATCTTCAGAGGGGATCCTTCCTCAGATCGCCATTCGCCGCTCCTTAGATTGTGATTTGGCCTCGAGATTGAGGCGCGGAAGCTACGTCTCACTGGCAACCACTTTCAAGGCGTGCAACCATCCGAAGGTTCCAGTCAAATCAATAGTTTTTTTTAGATTGTTGGAAGAATCTCCGCTCACTCCGGAAGAGAATGTCTTTTCAGGTCTAGCAGAAAGCCGTTTAAAACGAATACAGGCTTCTTCTCAAAGTCCTCCTTTCGATCTGCTGTGTCTTTCGAGGCATTCTCCGCTTCCCCGGCAGGAGAAACCGTGTTTGACGGAGTCGATCGGGATTCGTTGAAAAGCCCAGTATGGTTTGACGGTTGTGCTGCTGGTGTCCATCGTGACAGAATCCCTGTTGCCCTTACATTTTCAACTACTTCAGAATTTTTTATTATGAATCATTCCAGGGAATGATTTCGCTACAAAAGTTCTAGAAATGAAGGATGCGATTGCATCACCTGATACAATTTTATACTGTGTAAAGCCTCATCTCGTTCCCAAGAAGCTGACAAATCGGAAACAATAGCAAGTTACAGCCATTTATTAATGGGAGGAAGAGAATGCACGAAGGTGTAATGCCAGGGTGGATCCATCTTCGACGAGGAACGAACGATTGCAAGTGCGATAGACTCAAGGTCCCGTGAGGTATCCGATTGAAGGAGAAAAGCACGTTTTATCAGTAAAGACGGGGGATGGCAATGGATCATCAAAGCTTCTTGCCCTTGTGACGTCACACGATCGATTAAAGTATTTCATTCACCTTCCCACGCCGAGAGAGCAAAACCCTTTCGCATTCGTCACCTGAGCATTCGAGATCTTCCGTTCGCCTCCCGTGAGCACTTGAAATCGCTAGAGGAATGAGACGGCGCCTTTTCTCGTTTTCCTTGGGATGTCATGGAGGTAGTGGAATATGGGGATGTCGGAGAGGGGTCAGGGTGGGCCTCATTCAAATAGACTTTTCTCATGCTTGAATATTCACGTCACGAACACGGACTGCCAGATGCGACAAGGCAAATAATGGAAGGAGAGGAGACTCGGTTCGCATAGCCCGCAGGGAGAGAGACTCGAGTTGTCGTTGGAAAGCTGCTTCCACGGGTTTTTGCTGCGCTCCGAAGTGGCAATTGGGAGGTGAAATTCATGGGTATTTCCCAACGTTCTCCACCAGTGGTTAATTCCTCTTCGTCAATCCAGAGAAGGAGAAATTCTTACGCTTCACGGAAGGTAACTACTTATAAAATACTAACACAAGATACTGACATTCCGGCCGTCGACGCTCGACGATGCCGGTAAATATGATGGCCATATGTACATACAGTGAGGGACAAAACTGTTGCAATGTTCGACACATTGCCAGTTTATGACTCATAACTCGAGTATGACGAGTTCAATTTTACATAAATTTCAGTCAATCATACTTCAGCTTCCTGGTTTTGGATTGGTCTAGTCACATGTCAATTGGCCCACTATTGGTTGAGCTGCAGCTGTTGAAAGCTAACCAGGTCATTGCAACAGTTTTGTCCCTACGTCCCAGGCTTTCCATCCACGATATAAAAAACCCCCACAGTCTCCCATTTCCCAAATGAAACCTGGCCCGAAGCCACCTAAGCAAGCCTGTAGCTTGACTAGGTGTAGATGTGGTAGGCTTGGGTGGGGTTGGGTTCCATTTGAACGTTTCTGGCAACATGAAACCTGTTTCCCAACAAACTCGCGACAGCATCGCCTCACTCGTCGACCATGGCCTCTCGACGCGTCGAATTACAGCCCAGCTTGGCATAAGCTATAGCACCGTATCCCGGGTGCGTTCTCAAGTCAGAACCGACGCATCAAAGAGCAATGGTGGGCGCCCATCCAAGCTTTCCGCCACCGACAAGCGCAGAGTCATCAGGATGGTGACATCGGGTCAGGTTGACACAGCAGTGCAAGCGACGAGGCAGCTCAAAAGCAGCACCTCGGTAGAATGCAGTGCCAAAACTGTTCGCAAACGAGGCAGCTCAAAAGCAGCACCTCGGTAGAATGCAGTGCCAAAATTGTTCGCAGAACTCTGAAAGAAGCTGGTCTGAGGGCAACAACCAAGCGAAAGAAGCCGCAACTCCAGCCGCGGCATATCCGACAGCGGCTAGAATTCGCCCGCTGCCACCAAAACTGGACTGTACTGTAGAGGACTGGAAACGCATAATTTGTTCAGACGAGACAAAAATCAACCTTATGAGGTCGGATGGGCGTAATTGGACTTGGAAACAGTCCGGCGAAGCCCTAGCAGAGCGGCACGTGAGGGAGACAAGTATGGTGGAGGTGGCCTGATGTTTTGGGGCTGCATGACGGCCAAAGGGGTCGAGTTGGCTGTCAAATCCAAGGAAGAATGGATGCCAGGCTCTATTAAAGCATCCTCGAGGAAAAATTGCTCCAGACACTGGCGCATTACCGCCTCGAAGTGAGAGAGGTGGTGTTTCAGGAGGACAATGATCCGTAACACACCTCGCGGCTGGCTCGCCAATGGTTCCAGGACCATGGAATCGAGGTCCTAGAATGGCCAGCACAGTCGCCAGACCTCAACCCAATAGTGCACTTGTGGCAACATTTGAAGCGGAGGCTGGCGAAATACGAGAATGAGCCCATCAGCATCCACGAGCTCCGGCAGCGGGTCAAGACTACTGTCAGTGGGACGCCATTCCAGTCCAAACATGCTTGGATTTGATTGAAAGCATGCCGAGAAGGGTTCAGGCATTGTTGAAGGCCAAAGGCAAGCACACAAAGTATTAATAAATAAGTTTTTTCGTATGCCTGAGAGAAAGGGACAAAACTGTTGCAATGACCTCGTTGGCTTTGAACAACTGAAACTTAGACAATAGGAGGCCAATTGACATGTCACTGGCGCGAATCGAAAGCCAGGAAGTAGGAGTATGATTGACTGAAATTTAAGCTAAATTAAACACGTCATACTCGAGATATGAGTCATAAACTGGCAATGTGTCGAACATTGTAACAGTTTTATCCCTCACTGTATATGGTCATGGCATTGGAATACCGTCTACACATGGGATAACTCCCATGTTAGTCATAATAGATTTCATGCTAGAACGATTGGGACCCATGTTGCAATGACAACGCTCACCACTATTAACATATAGGTTTTTTTTTTCGCTACGTGCTTGGGTACAATGAAGGGTACCGGTAAGCCAAGTGGCTGTAAGATGACGAAAGACGATAATTTGCTGACCGCATGTGACACTACAGTCGAATCCTGGTCCACTCGCAAGAGAAGCGTAGAGGATCGCCGTGAAACTCTTCCCCACATTCACCGGATTTTTGAAGGGATTTGATGTTCCACATGCCCTGAAAATTTGGAAATTCGACCATGGGATATATGCTTCTTTCGGCATCAGAACGCGAGCCAGTGGAGCTCACTTTTTGTCTCCATAGAGAAAGGCCGACTGCCAGCACAGAGGGGTATCGGGCAGTTGAAAGTCGGCGCATTGGAACGTCATGTCGGAGGAGCACTGTCGAGAACCGTGCCATCGTGTTGTTACAGTGGCACTTTGAACGGAAGAGAAGCAAGGGAACTCACAGTGAAAATCCAGTTGCAGCTGTGCAAAGACGGGTAATTGTCTGGATAGTTCATGCTGACGAGCGGTTGAGACTGGCCCGGTTGAAGCTGGACTCTCCTTCCACATTGAGGTTTTTGGCGATTCTCTAGAACAGGAATTCTCCTTCAGTGCGGGATAATCATGAGACACGCGATGGAATCAATCGACGCGAGTGCAGGGATTACCAGGAAGACCAATCGGAGATGACCACGATCCAGCATCCTCGCTTCCACTCCCCGCTAAGCTCTGTTGAAATTCATGATCTTGTTTTAGTCTTAGTTTTCCTTGGAAATGAAGAACATGCACAGATAGACCTGGACTGCGGCGCAGAACAGAAGAGTGAGAAAGGCGGAAAAGAATTGAATCTCCATGTTTGACGTGATGACTGAAATTTCAGTTCTGTACTCCGCAGTTGCCAGGATCCAGCATTTATGGCCTCGGTCGTCCTTGGAAAGTCGATTCGGAAGGTCGTTCCCCTCCCGCAAATGGGCACTGTATTTTCGCACATGTAGCACGTTGTGTTCCCATTACCTGAGATGGCCGTCTGCCGTCAACAAATTGGTATCCTGCAGAACATCTCATTTCCCGCATTGCCATCGTCTGCCTCTCCGACATGTGGTGCAGGCATACTTTTTCCCGATTGAATTTTCCCAACTAAGATATTTCAAGGGGGAATTTAAACCGAAACTTATCTTTCTGAATCAGACCTGATGCTCCAAGATGCCATATCAAGACAGGAAGATCAACCTTCAAGTAATAGACCCGGGCATGTGCACCATCATAATAGCTTGATTACAGTTTCATAGTCTCATTGAAGAGTCTCGCGTTCATCATCTGGAACAAGGTAAGTCTGGGTAAGTGTGATCAAGGGGTAAGTGGAATCAATCCTAATTTTAGGTACTTACAAGTGCATTATGCCACCGAATGAATATGGATTAAGAAGTAACCTGTTAAGCAAATCCTGGTTTGTTTATCTCGTCAAATTTCACTGGTTCAACAGAGATATTTCATGGAATATCTTTCATCTCTTTCAACTCATTCGTCCTTAGTACTTAATTCGGCGCATTCAACTTTCCCTGCATGATCAGTATTGCGTAATAAATTTCCATTTTTCGTAGTACGGCAAAGTAGATTCCATGATCTTTCTTGCACTTGTCACCTCTTGACCGTCTTCATGTGTCATTGTCCAACTGCTCCTTTTCTCTTTATTGTTAATAACTTTGATATCTGTCTTCTCTGCTCTTCTCACCCCTTGACTCGTTCTCTTGTCCTTCTCACACTCACGCACTTCACTCTCCCCTCTTTTTTCCCTCGCTCCTTCCTGACGCACCTCTGAGTTGGACTAGCATAATTTCCTATCAATATTTCTTTCCCTTTATCAGGTCTATCTCTCTCTCTGTTTATTGCTCCTAACGCCTCACTTTCCTTATATACAGCAAAAACCTAATCACTCCTTCCTCTCCCTTTTCTTTTCTGCTCTTTCTCCCACATCCTGCTTTCCCTGACTCTTGAGCATACGTCATCTATACTCTTCAATTCCGCCTAATACAGGCCCGCTCCTTACTTCATCGCTACATTAACATCTCTCGCCTACTTCCGTCTCGTATCTACATATTTCGATCGTTCTTCCTTTAATTTAAAGTGATCATCTCACTTTTCTTTTTCCCCCTTCCAGCTTCCTTGTTTTATTATTTTCTTTCCCACCTCCAAGCAATCCTTGACCCATGGATCCAGTGACCGAGACACGTTCCCGCGCCAAAAGGCGGAACAAAAGCAGACTACTTCCCTCAAGGAAAGAACTCCAAGCCAGAACCCCAACAACGGAGAGGTCAATTACGTATTTTGCCAACCCAACTGCTAATCTAGTGACATCACCCTCAGGAACATCATTGATGTCAACAAATGTGTATTCCCCACGACTCCATATACTCGATCAACAAACTGCTATGACTACCTCTCCCCACTCTGCTAATGAGGGGCAGACAGCTGCGACTCTAACGAGCGAAGGCGTATCGATAGAAGCCCCGCTCAACGAGGACAATGACCTACCTTCACAGAGGTCACTACCAGACGTAGACGCAACACCAACGCCAGCGCCCCTCAGAATCTTACACGAACCAAGAGGCCAGTGCGGGACCCCTTCCGAAACCCCTTGTTTATAGAGGCGGTATCGGAAAAGTTCCGTAATGCGATAGCCTTTGTTAGAGCCCTCCTCGGAGCGGTCAAAGGCGTTGAAATCACCAACATCAGGAAGTCAAGGACAGGATACGTCTTGGATGTCCCCAACCAACAATATGCCGAGAGGCTTATTGACAAATTGCCATCTGACATGGGCACTGCCCATGTCCCTAATACAAAGGCGGACTCCTTGAAGTTAGTCCTAAAGGGCGTTTCACTTGATACGGAAGTCAGAGATATCAAGGAATTCCTTGAAGAATCCGGAATAACCCTCACCAATGATTCTTGAACCCCGAACTGGTCAATCACTCCCCCTTCTCCTAGTGAAGGCAGTTGGCAACAACAACTCACGAAGTCTACTCGAAAATGGAGCACTGAAAATCGGCCCATTTTCCTTCAAGACCGAGGTCTTCTCTGAAAGACCCAGGAATATCCAGTGCTTCAAATGCATGGTATTCGGACATCTTGCATCATCTTGAAACAAAGCCACTAGATGTTCATTCTGTGGCACGAATGGATATTCCTATAGAGAATATCAACGAATGAAAAATGGACTCACTCCACCCTCTGTAGACTGTCCTCAGAGAAGGGCAGCTTTGGAAAAAATCCTTATGAAAGGACAATTTCGTGAAATTAAACTTGTTAAAGACCTTCTCGCATCCCACACTCTGACGCAGACGCCACCTCAATATATGGAACATTTTCCGCCTCTCCCACCCAGCCGCAGCACTCCGTCATCAGCAGCTACAGCTACAGCCCGAAAACAGCCGGCACATGCACCTGCATTTGCTCACCCAAGGAAACAGCCTGCCCCAATTGCTCCCACCCAAGCAGCATGTTTATTTAAATTTTACGTAAACTGAATGTCAATTTTTTGTCCATTTTATATCTATTTTGTGCAAACCATCATCAAGATATTGTCAACATGTTTGCAGAAATGTCACCTCTGTAATACGTAAACGGTGATATAAAATTAACATAAATTTTACATAAAATTGACATTCCCGTTTACATCTCTTACAGCATGTTTACATTCATTTTACATAAAATTGATGTTAATTTCCCCCTAACATTCATCCGTATTTAACGAGCCACTTTGTACTTTTGAAGGGAACACTGTATTTCTCCCATTCCTTTCCATACTTTGAAACTCAAGGTTACTTGGATGAGTACACAAGTGCACAAGTACTCATCCTCAGCAGCACTCAAGAGTACCAAGAAGACTCACTATTTCCTCCTCCCGTACCAGGACCTCGGGAGGAGGAATACACGTTTAGAGGAGCTCTCTTCCATTAAGGTTAGAGAAGGTATAGCTACAGAGCTGGGATTCTACTCTTCCCGTGCACTTCTCTAATAACAAGCTTATTTTCAGCATTTAATGATTCCCTGAGTAATATATTATTAGAAATATGTAATTATTTCCTGCTTTCCATATATACATATATACTTTCCATATATATTATGTAATCCATATTCATGGATTGCATAATAAAAAGTGGAAGGATGGTATGAAAACCTGATACTATATCGGGAAAACCAGTACTTATGCATAATAGTAATTGTAGGATGCAGGGAACAAGGGTTCCATCTAGTGAGGAATCTTGGTACTGCAGCGACAGGACGGTCAGTTAAAGTTTCATATGGATGGTGTGGTGTTAATTTTCCATAAACTTGATATCATGTACTTCACGATGAAGTGACGTCTAGTTGATGTAAAATACACATACACTTTGGTGACGTAAATATAGAAACGTAAATTTGACGTAAACGTGGCAATCGCAAGAAATGTACATTGTTTGCAATAAATTGATACCTTATTCATGTAAACATGCTGCTTGGGATGCTGGTTGGGCATTCTCTCAGCACCAGACATCTCGACTAGACCATTTTCGGGCCTTTTCAACCCTTGAGCGTGGGACCGTATATCTCCCACTTGCTCACAGTCACGCAACAATGGGCTAGCACTTCAGCCAAGCCCGCCTGCCTCCCAGCCCGTAGACATCACTAGCTTGTTTATAGATTTTGTTTCCCTGCAGAAACAGGTGAACGATCTCATGTCCTCAGGCATCGAACGAGCTGCGATTAAGTTCGCTTACAGAATCCCTCACCACTACCCTTCTGATTACATCTATATGGTCAGTGTCCTCTTGACGTGTACGCCTCAGATCTAGCTCTCTCCTTTTATTAGGACACCCTGAAGACGTACAGGAATCCCTGACAACATACGACAGAAAGCACAAAGGACGACGACGAGCGTTCAGAACTGAATATCCCATCTTCGGCATACGCCGTCGAATCGCCAGTTGGGAAGATTATATCGTTAACACACTCGATGATCTCTCAAATGACTACTACTCTAACTACTCAGCCGCGCTTCCCCCAACCCTCACATATCCTTTGACCATTTCTTTGTTCTCCTGGCCGCCTTTTACGCCATTTCCAATCCCTCACTCATCAACTCATCAAGCCCTCTAGATACCCCATAAAGGGGACTTTGATCTTACCCACCCCTTCATAC
>CAJPEV010005674.1:0-13776 GCA_905338385.1 Darwinula stevensoni
CTTTCGAGATGCTGACGACGTCGAGTCCCTCTATAAGCGGACGACGTGCGAAGTCGCCAGGTTCATCGAAAGGAAGCAGGGAAGACTCATTTACATCCTGAGAGAACGAGATGCCCCGAAGAAGTCCCAGGGAGATGCCACCCGCTTCCGAAACGCACTCCATCTCCACGACGACTGCGCGCGACGGATGTGAAGACGGCAGACCAAAGACGAAGAGAGGCTGGATGGAAGGAGAAACCGCTTCACGGCCGGCATCCCAAGATCATGGATAAACCGTTCATCGACTCGGACTTCAGCTATAACTGGCTGAAGAAGGGACTGTTGAATGCCGAGACAGAGAGCAACATCCTAGCCAATCAGGACCAGTGCACTAGAACTCGTAACTACGAGAAGCACATCCTGAAGCCGGATGTGGAAGACCCCTGCGGATGCTGTCATGGACCACCCGAAACGGTTCACCACCTTCTCGGTGCCTGCCCCGAACTAGAAGCTGGATGTGGAAGACCCCTGCGGATGCTGTCATGGACCACCCGAAACGGTTCACCACCTTCTCGGTGCCTGCCCCGAACTAGCCCAGAGGGAGTACTTGTCCAGGCACGACCAGGTGTGCAAAGATGTTCCTCTGGTGTGTCTGCAAGCAAGCCGGTCTGGAAGTCCCAGAGAAGTGGTACGAACACCAGCCAGAGTCTGTTATGGAGAACTCCTCTACCAAGATACTCTGGGACGTGCCTATACTTACTGACCGCACCATAGGCTGTAATAGACCAGACTTCACGATCTATAAGAAGGAGAAGCAGACCGCCCTCCTCGTAGATGTAAGCATTCCACCCAATGATAACCTCCAAAAGACCAGGGAGAAGCTTGAGAAATACTCCGAATTTAAAGTAGAATTAGAACAGTTGTGCGGAATGAAGACCACCATCGTTCCAATCATCATCGGCCCAACTGACGTCGTCCTGAAAGACCTCAAGGGACATGTCAGGAAGCCGGAGTGTGAAATCTCACTCGATATCCTCCGGCGTACAGCAATTGTGGGCACGGCCAGCATCCTCCGCCGTGTTCTTCAGAATTAGGCGAGTATGAGGTCAGGAATTTGGTTAATCCCCCTCATATTTCCAATACCGACAGTTGCCGTGGAAGGATTTATTTACATTTAAATTGTAGCTATGGTCGCGCCATTGCCCAGGATAGTGATTCAATCATGAATTTATTTTCGAAGTGGCGAAAACGTGTTAAACGTATGTGCCTGTCGAAACGTGTATCGAGACATGGTTTTATGTATGCCTAACTTTAAATCTCTTTATAATCTGCCATAAGCGGTCATATCTAAAAAGTACCATATGCACTTAGCAATCCAACAGGTACCTCTGCTCCAAGGAAAGACATGCCCACAGGGTTTTTTACCTAAAAATTAATCTTTTTTTATACTGAAATAAGAACTCGGAGAACCACGTGCCTACCAAGTTTCAGCCTCATTCGTATCCTCTTCTTGCAAGTGCAAAAATGTCTTTGAAAAAGCCGACGCAGCGAAAAAAACTGTGCCCTGAGGGTATGCACCTCAAAACTTGAAAATCTTCTGAACTCACCATCACCTCAGTTATTGCCGTGCCGAGCTTCATCTTTCTGCTTCTGCCAAATTCTGCGGTTGACTGAAGCAAGGAAATTGTTTGAAATTGTTAGGGGCGGGGGGGGGGCGGGGGCGGGGGCGGGGGGGCTTTGAGGCCCTCCTCAGAGCCGCTGGATGCGAGGGGCCCGGGGGCAGATTGCCCCGTTTGCCCCCCTTGGGTGGCTCTCCGCGGCATTCTTGTCGGATTTTTGAACTTTCATCGTCCCCAACACCAAATAAGCCAGAAATAAACGGGCTTGAAGAAAAAAAAAGATTCTGTGCCATCCCCTATCGGGCATACGCTAGAAGAATAATTGGCATACACCATACCAATTTGTCGTCGCGGGATCATTTTAAAATTTTGAAACATTGCTTACACTTTTGACTGACTTTTCTCCACTTGGTCCTAAAGCGCCAAGGTGCTTTGATTCTGCAGGCCTCAGGGCAAAAGCGGAAGGGCAAGACTGCATTTGCACTCGTGATGCAGATGTTTGCAGGTTTATTCGGTAGATATGTCAACGATGACTTCGACTCTTCTAAACTTCGGAAAATGAAAATCAAATGCGCATTTTTTTTATAATAAAAAATTCACGTTGACTTCATATCACAATCACTATTAAATGCTGCTTGGGTGGTAAGCTCGTCATCTCCTGACCTAATGGATCGAATCAACGTTGTTTCACTGTTATGTGCACAAAATTTGGCACAAAATTTGGCACAAAATTTGGCCCAAAATTTGGCCCAAAATTTGACGTTCTTTTCGTAATTTATCATTTGCTGTAAAGTCTTTTTAGGGTGGTAATACGTGTTGAAATGAAATATCGTAATAACATGAAATGGAAAGATAATGTTACGAAATTAATTATACTCAAAATAATTAATAGCATGAAATAATAAATAAGAAAAATGATAAATAATATCAATACAGTCGAACTCGGTCATAACGCGATCGAAGGGACCAAGGAAAAAAACCTCATAACCGAGTTTGCCTTCATTGGCATTCCGTTTTCCAAGCTATATAATAAATCGATGTCATGTAACGTTATGTAACGTTACCACTCCAGCGTGCGTCGGTCACACCGCACGAATCGTGATGTTCGCGCTTCTTTTGGACCTTTAAATCCTCTGGGAAGGTTCTCGTTTTGCGACATGTTCTCGGAAGCACGGACGAGGCTTTCTGGATTTCCCCAAATTGCGGAAACGGATGAACAGGCGTCCATGTTCGCGAGCGACGTTCGCGAGCGACGTTCGCTTCGCCTCGAGCTTCTTTCGACGAAACCAATTTTTTTTATCGAAAAAAATTTTTTTTTCAGTCGCGAGAGCCTGCCTCCTTCGTTTTCCGTCGGCCATGTCGTCAACCTGGATATGCAAATGAAGATTAGGCGATCTCAGAGGGATAATCTCCAGTAGGGGATTATCCCTCCCTCACCCACGTGACTCTCAAGGAATTCCAGGAAATCTGAACTCATGACTCGCCGACGCTCATTTTTCCGATGGCGGAAATTCCAGTCGAGAATGGCGGACGAGGGACATCAATGTTGTCAATATATTATCATTCCAACCGAGTTCGACTGTATATTTTAATATTTTTTATATTTTAATAAAGATGGTGTTATGATATTTCGCGAGCGACGAGATCAGAGGAACTGAAATATGAGATGCCGCGAGTGTTCCACGAGGATTTTATTTCGCCTCATTTGAGTCGAAAAATTGGTTCTGGCTGATTCACGAAAGATAAACACACCGGATGCAATTTTCACCTGTTCACCTGTTCACTTGTTCACCTGTTCAACGCCGGGTGTGCGACTCGGAGGCAAAAAAATCTCCCGGGAGAAATTCAGCAGCTCACGGAGCAGATCGATGGAACACCTAAAACAAAGAGGCAAGGAAAAAAAGAAAAAAAAAGGAAGTTGGGGCCCTCCCTTTTGCAGCTAGGAAACGGTCGGGGAGGAGGGGATAAAATAAATAGGAGACAGTGATGCCCGATCGCCGGACTCATATAGAGCAACCCTGGCATTCGGAGAAAACACCAAACAATTCCCAGCCGAATTTCAGTTTTATTTTTTTCTTCGGTCCCGCTTCTGCCAAAACCGAAAAATCGCTTCCGTCCCCGATTGAACGTCCCTCCAGTTTTGCGACGGGATTTTTGCGGCGTTTGCAGACGACAGAGCCGCCGACCTCCCCGAGAGACATCTAGCGGGGAGCGAGCGAACCCGAGAGGGATCCGCTCGTCCCTTTATCCCCGATTTCTCGACCTGGAAGGTCGAGTTTGCCACCGAAGCCGAGCAAACGGACCTTCGCCGAACTTCGAGCGGCCCCGACTCCAAATTAGATGAGCCTGCCCCGTCCAAAGGACTTCCGCGCTCCAGTTTTCCGGCGACAAACGAATTAGGCGGGGTGTCGACGATTGGCTCTCGTCAGAGGGAGAAGGGGGGAGAAGGGGGGAGAAGGGGGGGGAGGGGGGGTCCTCTGGGGTTCTTCACTGCCGATAGAAAACAATCCCACTGCCCAATTTCCTCTTCTCTTCGAGGGAAAAAAAAGTCTATTTAGATAACGGGGAGACAGAGGAGACGATAAGTGGATCTTCCTTCTCGGTAATGGCTTTCCCTGCCAATTAATGTCCCTGCCAATTAAGCCGTTTAAGCGGAATTCATTTGCATTCCACTCCCCTTAGAACACCTGAACCGTATGGGAGCCAAGTTTCACTTCATCGTTCGTTCCATTATGGGAGTGCGTCGAGTTGGCATTTATTAGCTGCGAGGCTGAAAGGATGCGAGTTGAATGGGATGATGCAAGGCGGCGATCTGGCATCCCTTCAATGGGGGTACTTTCCTTTCGTCTGATGACCTATTCATTGCTCCCCTCGTCGAGGCACGAAAGGAGGTTTTTCTTTCCGCGATCCCCCCCAGAGGCAGGCATCATCCTCATTGCGAGTCGACTAAACCGCTTGGAACTTTCTGGAGGTCCGAGGTTCCGACCAATCGGAGGGGCAGTTCCGGTCCCGGTGGGCGGGGCCGAGGTCGGTTCCGACCAATCGCGACGCCAGTGCCTGTCCCAAAGGTTGATGAATCGAAGCGGATTCCCTACTTGCCTCCACACGCTGTCCTTTTTGATATTCCCTCAATTAGGGGGAGAAGGAAACACGCAACGTTTCCGAGAGTGGGTTCTTAGGGCTTCCCCCCCGTTATTTCCCTTTCCCAAGAAAATTGGCCTTTAAAAGACTACCCTAGGATGTCTTCAATTGCCCGTCATTACGACCAATCTCAGAGAGAAAACGGAAACGACGGAATGATTTCCATTTTTGTCCCAATTTCCTCCTCCCCTCCTCCCCTCCTCCCGACAACGAGGCTCCCTTATCGGAATAAATCGCAAAGGCGTCCGACCGGATGGCCCTATTGTGATCTCTGTTTTTTTTTGTGCGGTTTTCGTCGGAGGTCCATCAATCGAATTGGCCTAATTTTCAGGAAGGGGAGGAATTTGTCTTTATTACGGGTCGGGGTCGCAGGAAGCTTTCGCCGTGATTAAACGCAGCTTTAAAACCCTATTCCCCCGACATGCATCAACCGAGGCGGGAGCAGGGCCGATCCATCAAAATAGATGTCGGGCAGAGAAAATGAATGGTAAACGGGAGAAAAAGGCGCCATCCGCGATGACGGATCGCTTATTGACTCCCGAAAATCGAGATTCCGACGACAGACGGGGCGAAACCATTAGAAAAAAAAAGGGAGAGCTCCCTCCCCCTCGAAAAGGCTCGTTAGTGCAGGGATTGATAGGATGGGAGGCCGTAATGGTGGGATATATCCCGGCATGCACCTGTGGGACGAAATCCAGCAGTCTTCTCTATAGCTTGTTTGATCAGGGATTTCCCGACTCATCCCTCTTCCCTTAATTAATCTCCATGCCCATCCATCCATTCGTTAATCCTAGGGCGGACATGAGGCACCTGAAGTTGGGGATTCCCTGATAGGATTCGTGTTGGGGGAGGAAAAAAAGGGAAAAGAGAAATACGGCATCCCTGCTGGGATTCGAACCCAGGGCCTTTGGATTAGAAGTCCAACGCGCTTTCCACTGCGCCACAGGGACGAATTCGATTAATTAGGAATCATTGTTGCGACTTATATCAGCAACAATCCCTCTGATTTGTGAATCTTGCTCAATTCCTGAAGCAATTTCAAGCGTTTTTTATTCTGTCCTCAGAGATTCGAGCAGCCCAACGATAAGCGCAATTTTCCCCACGTGGAATTTGAATGGGACCGATCTCCGCCATCGCAGATCTTTAACATCGCTGATCTAGTTCTTCCTCTCGAGCGATCGAGGCACCTGTCTGTGGGAGATGTACCGGTGGGAGTCCATTCTCGTCTCTGATGGGACGCGGCACAATGCAAGAATAGATGGCGAATGGATGAGATAGGAAGGACGTTTATTTATCTCCCATTCAGGAAATGGGAAGGACTGTCAAAGACACACGCATAGTCATAACATGCCGACTCATTATTCTTGGACATCGTCGGCGGAGAGAGATTTTTTTCCCCTCTTTTCCCCCTCTCCCCCTCCCTCCCGTCCGGCATCAGAAGCGACATAGAAGGAAATTGATTGCATAATTCCGACGAAGGTATTCCGAATCCGATGAATCACGTTTGGTAGGATTTGGGGGAAATGGGGGGAGGGGGAGGGGGAGGGGGGATCAGAGAAATCCAGGGAGAGCGGAGACGTTATTCGATTATCGACTGTCTCGTCTCCCTTTTTCTCCCTCGTTCGAATGTGTCTGAAGAGTCTTTTTTTGTGACACATATCTGATCCTTTGTGACCAGAATAATCAAACACCGTTAACGAGAGACCTTTTCTTCCCTTCCGCCAATGGCCGTTGATGAAGGTGGCAAGGGGGCGAGAAAGAATAAAAACAGAAAGTTTTTCTTTTTAGATAAATTTAGTTTATTATCATTCAACATATCCAAGTAAAACACCACAGCTCTACGACCACCCTGCCTGCGAAGGAAGATAATGAAGTCTGGATCGAGTCGCACTTTACTCCGATACACACAAAGAGACCCGAATCCCCGCACGTCCCGCTCGAGAGAAGCTAAGAGAAAAGAGAGGAAAAACGGAAGAGGTCCGACGATGTTTGCACTGATAGGAATGCAGTTAATACTGAGCGAGGGGAGTCGCCGAGTTCCGCGAGGAAACACGGGGAGTCTGTGGAAGCAGATGATTTGATTTGCAAACAACCTCACGCGCCTACAATACATGGGAGGGGTGAATTCTCTCGCAGCACATAGAAGAGAATGTTTGTTTTTGAGCAGCACCATCATCACAAAATCCTTCAGGCGAGGAACCCAAGCAGCAGCCTCAGAGACACAGCCGCCAGGCAGACGTGCGGAACGCCCCCGCCACCGCTCTCCGATCCTGGAGACACGCAATGGCCGAAATTCAGTCGAGAACGTACAACAACCCTTGAATCGCGCGGCGCGTTCTCGGCTGGCGTCGCGTCGTCTGCTAGGAGAGGTGCAACAGACGACGCCATTGCTTTACCGGATACGTTCTGTTCAATACCTTTTCCGTGGGCTATCACGTCGAGCAGGTCTCAGCCATTTTTCTGACAGACCAAAATGCAGGATTCTATTTTTTGTTTATTCGGTTTAAATACCTGCAAGTACTCCTGCACGGCAATAGTTAAGTTGCTTTTCTTGCAGAAAAAAAAAGAATTTGGCTATGTGCTTTGCTGAAATTTAGTTGAAATGAGCCGTATATCTCCGATAGGGAAAGGGTCAAGGACAATTTTGGCATTCATGGTCGTGATGTCATTTCAGTAATCAACTGGCCTCCTCAGTTGGTAGAAGTGCGTGAAAAAAGATTGCTACGACCAGTAAAAACTTGTAAGAAAACATGTAAACATGTAACGTGTCCATATGGGGAAAAGATTCTGGATTCTCGACCCGGTAACGATTACTAGCTACGAAAGAGCAACTTTAGAGCAAGAAAATTCTAGGCGGGATTCATGGACGGAATCGACTCGTATGATCGTCACATTCTACTTTAAGGATCAAAGAGCTCTACAGAAGACCATTATGCGCTTCACTCATGCTGTTTCTGCTTCCCCAAGCAGTTACCGGTTGTCTACCAAGAGGTGAAGCCAAAATCACAAATCATATAAAGGAGCAGACGACGCGAAACAAGCTCCCAAGAGTCAAACTGACGTAAGACGCCACCCGCGCGACTTGCCTCATTCCGTTTCCAAGGCCCCAGTATTTATGGGATAACAATTGGAACTGTGGAGAAGATCGAGAAGAAGCGGTGAACTGTGGAGAAGACTTGCCTGGATCTTCCTGCCGAGCATCGTGGATCGAGGGAGGGTATGCAGTGAACTCCTCCCTCCCGAGATCGACGTAACCCGCTTCCACGTGGGTTTCGTCTGACACATGGCTCTTCCACGGCTTCTCTGCCTCCTGCTTCTCGCCCTCCTTCTCCTTTTCCTTCTGTCGTCTTCTCTCTAGAGGGATTCGCTCTCGTCAGGGAAATCCGAAGGGAGATTTATCATACCAGCTGTCGTGAGTTCCCACTTACCGAAGTCGGTAATTCGAATTTGGGGCTTTTTCGTCGATGGCATTTCGATTTCTAATTATAAAAAAGAAACAATTCGTAATTTATTTTTTACTATTTAGATTTAACGTAAAAAATTGAAGGGTTCGTACCATTGAGTCGGATGTTGCCCTCGGTGCCTCCGAGGGAATTCTTGGCCACGCACTGATACGAGATGAAGTCCGAAGGCTCCACATCCCGAATCACGAGGTACATGTACTTCTTGTACTTGTTCCCTTGGACATGCGTCACGTTCGTCACGTACTTATCGTTCCGACTCAGCGTGAAGTTATCCTTCACCCAATAATTGATAGAGTCGGGGTAGGCCTCCGTATAACACTCCAGGGTCACTTGGCCGCCTCTGGGTGATCCCACCAGCTGATTTGGCACGTGGATCGTCGGCGGAACTGCGTCAGACAAACATTTTTCGCATTCTACGGGGTGCGAGGGCCGTAAAATGGATATGGAAATGGGATTTTCGCTCAATTTGTTTGATGAGAACATTTGCATCGAGTTACGGAAGGTTACGGAAACAACAAATAAGTTATTGTTTTCAAGTGAAAGTCCCATAAAATTTTCAAGTTGCTCGAAAGAAAATACAAGGAAATTTCAAGGAGGTCATCATCCTTTTTATTAGCATTCTAATCGATAATATATTTAAATCGGATTAATCATCCGCAGCTTGATCGATTAATCACATTTTAATAAGGTCATACTCCCCTCTGAATCTGAAGGAAAGGAAATTTTAAAGGAAACGAAAGGAACGTTACCTGGTCAGATACCGGACGCCAACGCCGTCGTCATATTCTTAAATGAAATAAAATGGAAACCTTATCGGTAGTTCCCATATTGTCCTATCCCGCCGGATCGATCTTTCGTTTCAGTTCTTTTTTCTTCTCACTGGTACTGACAATGCATGAGAAATCGCCTGGCCTAGATAGGTTTCATTAAAGCAGAAGTGGTTCCCAAACTTTCATGAATCGCGACCCATATGCCAATTTTCGCAAAACTGCGCGACCTACCGCCATTCGAAACGATGACTTTGCAAAATTTGTTTACACGAACTCACATTTCCTACCGTGTTTCCTAGATTCCAATCTAGCAGTGGCGCGCCCAGACTTGAAATTTGGAGGGGAACCCCGAGCGAAAGAGCGAAATGGGATGCCGAACGGAAACTTTTGCGGAAATTCGTCTGGTGTATTCGAAGTGGAGGGACTCAACTCTGTGGGCCTTCGGGGCGTGGCGGGGCGGGGGTACAGGGGGGGGGGCAAAGACGGTCGACTCGGAGGGAACTCTTTCCATGTGCGTATTCCATTATATATAGGGTTTTTTTTTTTCGTTAAGACGCTCCACTCATTTTCTATGGGGGATAGAAAACATTCATAAGGGGTAAAATAAGACCAGGTTTATTCTGGCTCCTGCCTACATTATTAAAGGTAGAACATCTTGAGAATGAAGCAGAGAAGGCTTATTCTGAGAATCAGTTCAGTGTAGGCTGTGAGTCATTGATAACACGTGGGATTTGCCTTTTGGTGTCAGATTCACTCCAAAGAATAAGGATTGGTACCACCCCGTTAGAATGATCCAAATTTTACACGAGATTCTGATGCAGGGGTACTAAATTTCAAAATTTTCCTAACATTACTCTTCCCTTCGGATGTTGGACTGAACTCGCATTGAACATTGCAAAGCCATTACCAAATCGGAACTATTAGAGCACTGCACCAAACCTGCTCAGCCTACAATTCTAGGAGCACAGAATTCAAGAACACATGACTTGAGGTTACTCTACTTTCTGGTTACAGCAGAAGAGATCTTGGAAAAAAAAAGAATTGATTTTGATTTTAAATTCAAAAAATTTCATTCCGTTAAAAATTAGGAAGGTTCCATTTAAGTTTGGTTTAGCTTTCCAAAGACTCATCCTGATCAATTTTTTAAATTCTGATTTTGCCATTTTAAAGGATGAGCCATTCTGATGAAATTAGAATCTCAGAAGAGGACAGATTTAGATTTTTTATGGTTTTTTCACTTTTAAGAGAAAACACCCAGGAATAAAATTTTCATTTCCCCATAGAAAAAGGATGTAGCGTCTTTTTTGAAACACCCTATATTTTCCCATGGGAGACTTCTTACGATCCACTTTGAAGTCTCTCGCGACCCACAATTTGTGAACCGTTGCATCAGAGGGAAGATTGGCTTATTGCTTATTCGACTAACGACGATCCCATTTTATCTCGAAACTTCCATCGACCACCGATCGACTCAGCCGATGTTCCCACCACGGCCAGGTCAGGACCGAGAGACTCACATTCGACTTCGAGGGAGATGCGCTTGGAGACGGACGGCGGGACGGAATTGGACGCGATGCACAAGTACGCTCCCATCGCACCCCGGCCCACCCGAGTCAGGTTCAGCGTCTCCCCTTTCACCTCCGCCTCTACGCATGAGAAACACACGCATGCACACCGGTCACTTTCGAGACTACATAAGAGGGCCTCCTTTTTTTTCTTTTTTGCATCCCAAAGGCGAAACGGGAACGCCAACGTTGACTCAACGTTCTCGATTCTCCGATGGATTAGAACGCAATATAAGACTTTTTGCTGGCATTCAAGAACTTTAGAAAACGGAACAACCCATGATGGCGTCTAGACATGACCTCGTCCTGGCTCTCAAACGTTACAGGCAAACCAGGACGTCGAAGTGTAAGATGTCCGCAGGCCAGAAATAAAGTATTTCTTATTCGCTGTTTTCATGAATATTAAAATATGAAAAATAACTTTTTACTAAGGAAAAAATAAAATAAATAAATAAAACTTACCATCGCGAGATGGCGAGACTCGAATTGGATCACCGTCCTCTCGCCTCCACATAGTGGAGGGCTTGGGCAGTCCATCCGCGCGGCACGTGAGAGCCACGTTCCCGTTCTCCCTCACTGATACTTTGCTGCTGCTGCTGCCTTCGTCCAGGATTTGCGGCGGGACTGAGGGGAAGACCAAACAAAGATATTGCTCTGATAAATGAATAAATACGGGTAGATAAGAAAGAGAGTTCATAAAGATGCGTTATCAGAGATAGAAAAAGAGGGCAGAATATTTTATAGAAAAAACACAGAATACATGTTGATTAGTTTAAAAGGAGACAGACTTGTTCTCTTCGAACGACTTTGAACGTCGAAGAAGCAGAGAATTTCGTGCGACCGGTGCGCTCGCACCTAACCGGGAAAGAACGATGGGAAACAAAAATATTCTCATTGCGACAGATTCGGGCAGAGCCTGGATATGATAGACGGGAGCTGCCAGAAGAAGCCTTGTCGGAGGGCCCTTGCCAGGACGGTCAGGTGAGGATGACAGTCCACTGATAATGGCTTCTGGCAATCGCGATGGCTATCAATGACATTTGGTGGGGGTAGGGGAGAGGGGGGGGGGTGAGGGAGGGTGAGATTGGTGGATGGGCCTCGCACGAGGAGTGTCTTCGCATTTGAGGGGTTGCACGAGCCAAGAGACCGAAGTCGAACGGCAAATATGGCCTTATGAGAGCTTCACGAGAGCCTCGAAAAGACGAGCAGATGGAGAGAACTTCCATCCATATCAACATGCGAACCCGAATGGCACGAACCGGTCGATCGGTCAGGCATATCTTACGATGGGCCAGTATTTACACTGCGTTTTGCCATGCATATCGCTTCTTTCCAAATGCTGCACGCGACGACGGGAACCCGGTTCAGCGACCCTGACCCTAGCTAAAAGACCCTGACCTCGGTTAAGCAAACCTGACTGAAAATCGGGCAAAAACAGGAGCCTGAAGTGCGACCTGGTCCGCAGGGAAAACGCGGGCGACGGGTCTGCATACGTTCCAGGGAGTACAGATAATCCCTTCTCTTCAAGTAGAGAAAAAATGAAATGAATAAATGAACCCGGGTCTACGTCGACGATGTCAGGTGTGCTCATGAATATGAAATATTCTCCGAGATTAAATGCGGATCCTTCACTGCCTGAATGAGGAAATCCAGGCAATCATGCCTCCTACAAAAAAAAGGGGGATCTCTTTTATGCTCCCTTAGGTTTCCTGCAGCGAAAGAACCTCCATCCAGAGGAATTCAAAACTAAACTTCTGGACGGGAGAAACCGGGAGGGAAGTGAGGCTCCGGACAATTTTCTGCGTTCGCGTCACGGAAGTCTCGCTCCGTGCGTGCGCTCTTGCGACGTCACGAAGCCGGTCGACGCGAACGCAGAGACATCTGCTGGCGGTTTCAAGGGGCCATTAGCGTCCTTGCTCAGGAAATGTCATCCAAACACACGTCGCGTCTGTAAGGATCGGAATTCCAGATCGAGGGGGACGGGGAATCACGTAAGCTAGTCGATATTCCATACAAGACGAAGAAGGGGGGGGAATGGAATGATAGAATGCAGATGATGAGAGGAGATCACGCGAAAAAAGTCCCCGGGATATTCGAGACACGTCAAGGCCTCATTAGCATCCCCCTCCCCCCTCGATTAGCACCCCGTTACGCTCTAATAGATGCAATGAAATTTCAATCTGCGGTCTCAACCACGATAAGAACCCTCGCAGGCTGAAAAATGATTCCGCCGTCCCTACCTTTCGCTTCCGCGCACGTGCTTCCAATGTGGATGACATCCATGAGGATGACATCCATTCCGCTGCATGCAGCGTTCGCATCTGCCTCATTGGATCGTCTGACCTTGAAGCCGGTTGGAATTCGTGGAATTCCAACCGTCTTGTTTCGTCTTGTCTTGTCACGTCACGTCTTGTTTCGTCGCGAAACATTTACGACGAGGTGCTAATCATTCCTTTATGAACTCGGGAGTGAAACGCCATAAAGTCTCCCCTTGCAATCCACCGGGTGTTCCCCTCGCCGTCTCACCTTATGATCGGCTTCGGCGGGAATGACGGCCGCGTGAGACGTTTAAGCCAGAAGGCCGTAAAGTCCTGCTGTAAAGCATGCTATAATGCCTAGAGTGCTGAAACCCATGAAAACCTGCACTCCTCGAACCCCGTGTCGACAGTTGGCTCCAACGCGGATGAATGAGAAAGCACATACCGTAATATCTTCCATAGGAAAACCGGGGCAATTGGATTTCAGGTCACGGAATCCCGATTCCTTGTTTCGACCATAGTCAATTAAAAAGGGGGAGGAAAAGGATTCATATTGAAATTCCAAAGCTGTTACTCGATCGATTTGACCCAAAGTTCCACATCCCATTCCAAAAGTAAAATCTCAACAACTTCGAAACCAATCTGAATCAATCTCGAAATGACGTATATGGCGGAGAATGCTCTCGTGGGATCTATCACTCCCCATTTTTTATATATACCAGGAGTAATAAATATAGGGTAGTGTTGATTAAAATTGACTCGTATTGTGACCCTGGCCTAACTTTTATTGAGAGTGTTTATCCTGGATGGTGAATATCATTGCTGCCAGGAAGATCCTGATAGATTTTGCCACCAGACAAGTACGACTACCTTCTATTATTTTGAGTATGTAAAATATCTATATATCTCTATAAGCAAGGATCTCTGTCTGTCTCTATGCATTCGGACACCGTTGGAGATATCGACCTGAAACCTTCGCA
>CAJPEV010005675.1:0-13771 GCA_905338385.1 Darwinula stevensoni
GGCCTGCGAAATCAGTCCCCCAACCCCCCCCCCCCCCCCCCCCCCCCACGCCTCCCCCCTCTCACACCTCCCGCCTTATGGTGGTCTGGCGTCCTCCTTTGGAAACGTCCCCCTCCCCCCCTTCCTCGGCGATTCGATGTTGCGTTATTTCTGTCCACCTTTGCCGTTCGGTGCGCCCCAGGCTTTCTGTCGGCTTCTTCGTAATAGCATTCAAATGGATTTTTCAACCCATTTCTGAGCATCCCAGAAAACATGCTGAAAACCAGGTCGACGGCGAGGCTGTCGAAGGGGAAAAAAAAAATCCCCAAAGATTTTACTATAATTTTACAGCGTTGCCGACATCACACGACCACACATGGTACATATCTATGATATCTCCATCCACGAAGAAAAATCTGCGTCGTCTCCGGCATCGAATCCATTCCCCGCCGGTTTCTGTTCCGCAGCCTCGAAACCGCCGCCCTTTCATTTCGAGGCTCGAATCGCGTCACGTTTTCTCGAACGATCCTCAAGAGGACATTTTCCCTCTCTCGCCCCGTTTTGCAGATCCTAGGGAAATGACGTCGGTCGACCGCGTGAATGACGATTGTGCGCATATAATGGTCAGGAAGTAGTCGCACGGCACACACGATAATATTGTTTCTCTTTCTCCCCCGCAGGAAGTCACGTGGTCTCCCTCCCCGGAAGGCTTTCATTTCTCTGTTTCAGGCGAAAAAATTCCCCAAATTCCTCGAACGGGGTGACGAGGATTAGACTCCATTTTCCGGCAGAGTTCCCGTCACGCCAAATCCCGCGTCTTGGGTGACAGCAGGTGACAGCAGGTGACAGCAGGTGACCGCGGGGATCCCAGCGGCAATTACGGGGCGAGAGAAAACCCTTGACGTCGCTGTTTGGGCGAGGGAGAAAAGTGAGGGAGGAGAGACGCGCGAGAGGGAGACGAGGAGCGAGATGCCAGTGCTGCCGGATGAAGGTGGATCCCAGCGGCACTTCGGATCCCGAGCAGCCGTGCCCGCTCGACAGCATTAACGACGTGCCTCGAAAATACTCGAAGCAGTGCGTGAAGCTCCGAGAATCCTTCGACGCGCGGCAAATCAGAGGAAATCGCTCCTCCGCGCGGAAGATAAAAGGCCATTCACGGACCAGACGCGCCGCAGTACCTCCACCTCTCGCGTTCACCGGTCCCAGGATCCGGCAACCCTGAGCGAAACTCCATTGGTCTGTAGGCCACGCCAAAGCCCGGCCCGGTCAGATGAGATGCGGACTCGACATCCACCGCTCCAGTGCCGCGACGGTGATCGAATAGGGAGGAACCAAGCGCGAATGCGAATGCGAATGCGACTCCATCCATGAGGATCCCGTGTGAGGAGAAGCTGGCTGGTTCGGGAAGGTCCGGGCGATGCTTGGACCGGCCCGCTAGGACGTGATGAGGGCCGGGTTGGCCCGTTTCTTCCTACCGCCGCTTTTCTTCCTTGTGACAATGCAAACGCAGCATCGGAAGCCCGAGTACCGACTCCACCAGCTCAAGTGTCTCGTGTCCAAGCATCACTTCACGTTACAGGTCTTCCCCGACGGCACCGTGAACGGGACGCTCTCGCGGCTCTCCAGCACCACTCCACAATTTTGTGAGTTTTTTCTTTATTTTTCCACGTAACGGTCCTGGCGCTCCGGAAAATCTCTCGGAGGCTTCTTTTCTCGATCGGGGTTAAATCGCACTTCGGAGTCGATCGTTCCGATAAAAGCTAGGGAAAACGGAGACGTAGTCGTTCAGAAGATTCACTCAAGGACAGTTTTATTTTTTTCTGCATTCGACTTCGGGAACTCTTTCCAAATCTGCCCCCTTCAAAATGTCCCATATTGTCCTCCAGGTTAATTTTTCCTTTTTCTTTACCTCCGCTGCAAACGCGTCCAATCAGCGCAAAGAGAAGTGAAGGCTGCTTCTTTGACGATCGCCGCAGAACAGAACAATACCGAATCCAAGAACGAAAACGCGCCAAATTTCAAATTCTCGCCCCCCCCCCCCCCCCCCCCCCCCCCCCCCCCCCCCCCNCGCCCCCCCCCACTGCCCCCCTGCCCCTGCCCCCCTGCCCCCCTCAGTGCCCTGAACAGAAGTAGAGCGAACACCTGAACCTCTCCAACGCGTGCGGGCTCCATCCACGTGGAGGAAGAGGTTAAAACCTGCCCTGGGCGAGAGAACAATCAAACTCTGCCATCTCCTTTCTGTCCCGATTAATCGGATTGATGCCTCCGGTTTTTAAATCATGCTAATTGCATCGCTAATTCAACGATAATTGCGGAATAGATCCAAAGTGACCCACTAGAGAGAAAGTTGCGACCACCCGAGTTGACATCGACTCACTTTTGGCACGAAAAAATCACGGAAAATCCGGATGGATCCGGATCCGGATCCGGATTCCAGGGAAAAAAAGTTTGGAACGAATTTCGAAACAGTTTCAAATAAGATTTTGTGATATCTGCGGACCCGCATGCAGGCAAGTGTCAGGCTCGTCCCACCCCCGACATTTCGTTCGCCAAGATCAACTAATCAGAATCAATCAACTTGACCTAAACTATTCTATAAATTTTTTTTTTAAAGAAAAAATTTCCCTTGGCGAGAAAATCCTCGCATGGGTCGATCTTTTGCTGTGCATTTCAGAAGTACCCACCTCTTTTTTTTTTTTAATCCATATTTCTGGTTATGGAATTCCTCACACCGATGCAGAATACGAAAAACCTCAGATCGACGCGAAACGTTCAAGGCCATCGAAAACCGCCGCAAAGATCGTCCAAATCGAGCGAGTCCAGATGTGGTGCGTGGATCCATGTATCTTCCAGCGATAACGGGCCAGAAACGAGGTGTTGACACTTCACCGGGCTATTATCGCCTTGACAGGCGCTATTGAGTCCTTCATTACGGGGATATATGCAGGACGATCGAGGCTCGGATGTCCCCCTCCCCCCCCCCCCCTCGCGACCCCCTTGTGGGTGGCTTCCACTGTGACACTCAATTAGGGGGCGGTCGTGGGAGGACAGTGCGAGGACGGTGGGAGGATGTCAGACGATATTGTGGGGATTGATCCGTCACTCCGGGGGCTGTCAGGCGCGCATTGTCGTCGGAGGGATTTGCCGAGGCGTCAATTAGGCCTCGTCCATTGTGAGGAATTCTAATTGCTCCTCCCCTTCATCTCGGATTCCCCACCCCGTTTCTTTTCCCTCGCACGGCTTTTTGGAATGGGTGGAAGATGAGCCCCGGAACCGGATTTCTCTCGTCTGACGAACCCACAAATCATGGGGACTTCCTCGGCCCCTCGTTCAGATCTTCATATTTTCGCAAGATAGTGTACTTATCTCGTAGATTGACAGAGATCGGTGGGATGATTATTTTTTCAAGGTCTTCGGGTGTTACGGTATAAAGAGACCGTGTCGTTACTCGACGATTTCGTGCGAAGCTTTTAGTTTTCTCCGAGCGGAAAAGTTTTATTTTTATTTTTATTTTTGTCCCCGAAGCAGTCTTCGATAGTGTATCGTCATCGGCACGTTTCATGGCCCACGCCGAGGTCCCCCAAAAGGGGGAGCGCAGAAACGATTGAATCGGGATGCACGAACACGAAACGTAACGCGAGCGGCATTATAGGTGGGCCGGAAGCAGTCATTCCGCTAAACGAGGCTTGACAGAAAAATGCGAAACAAGGCTCAACCACGCAGGTTTCCCGAATCAGGCGGGGGGGGCAGGGGGGGGGGGTTTCGAAGGGGGTGAACCAGCAGCTGTTGTTTCTCCGACATTTATGGTATTTTGGTATTTTAGGTCCATAGACACAGGTCCCACGTCGTGTGGGGTGAGATACCGGTCCCACGTCGTGTGGAGGGCGTGGGCAGGCACGCTCTATCGGAAACCGGGAAGTCGGGGTCGGAATTCGCGTGAAAGTGCTGAGCCAATACGTTTTATCGCCATTTTGTTTGCCATCCAATTCCCCCTCTGGTGTGTGCATGTCGCCGGTTCCCCTCTTTTTTTTTTCCACCTCGTTTAGAACTCGTGAAGGTGGAGCACACCCGCTCGGTGACGCATCGGCGGGGCGATCAGAGCGAAGAAACGCGAGGATCCCTATCGGAGACTCTTTTCACCTTCGCCCTTTTTCACCTCCGCCAAAAAACGCGGCCAATTATCGAAGGTGTTGAATGAATCCGTATCGGGTTTTGTAACCCGTTCTTTCGTTCGGCCACAATGACGTCTCCCTCGAGAACAAATCCGGGAAGGCGTTGCAGTCTGTCACGCCCCCTTTATCGACAGAGGAGGAACCCCGACGCGCAGAATTGTGTCATGCAGCAGACGATTTGCCTGTCGGACAGGCAATAATAACAATGTTCCCCATGAAGCAACAACAGGCAATATCGGTCGATTAAACGCAGCTGTTCCGAGAATCGTATGAACCTGTATCGCTTTGAAAAGCCAACTCGGTTTCGAAAGGTTTTTTTTTTTTCATCACCTTTCGCCACAGGAGAGCGACACTGTTCGTCGACCCGCCCATGCACTCGGCACTGATGATCGTATAGTACAATAGGATTGACCAAGCAGCCAACCAGAAAGGTCGGGGGGTGATCATTTTAGCAGATGGCAGCATCTTAACACATTTACTCTAAAGATCCCAGTCGATTCACAGGCATTTTTTGCATATGCTTTCCGATATTGGCGGTGTCTGGAAGGATGTGATTAAACTGTAGACGAGACCATCTGACCGACTCTTCAACTAGAATTAACTCGCTGAAATAATATGAATTTAGCGACTTCAATCGTATATCAGTGACCTTTTTGTAAGTGCGAATATAAGGACTGTTAATAACAGTCGAAATAGGGCCACAAAGGCGACACAGCGACAGTACAGCCGAAAGAAGATGAACCATCGATGAAAAACAGTCGTGGAGAGTAAAAGTGGAGGCACCGGGGTTCGAACCCGGGACTTCTCGCATGCGAAGCGAGCGCTCTACCACTGAGCTATGCCCCCCACGCATGAGCCAGGAGGACGAAAAACGCGCATTCGAAGCCGGCAGCAGGAGGAGATCCACGCGCAGCCTCACTGTCGTGCGCCGCTCAGTAGAAGCAAGGCGGGGCTGGAGACTGGCCCGACCCGCCAGGGGTTGCCTCCCCATCCCTCTTCCCGCGGACCGAGCGGTCTTCGGCCGAACTCCACCTCTATTCCCCTCGGACCCTCCCTCCCGTTCTCTTTTCTCAGGCTGCTTAGCGCCGCTTCTTAACGCACTTGCCTCCGCGCCATACGGAGACTGGAAATAGAGCTATGAATCGCTTCGTTGTACCTGCACCCTGCATCTGCAGTCTTCATTTAAGCGCAAAAGAAGCCGCGACGCCCCATTTCTAAAGATTCGCGTCTAATGGAAGCTTTTTTTTACATCTCGATTGGCAGGTGTTCTTGCTTATTTAGGGTTGTGGCCATGGCATACATAGGAATCACTGTCTCGTCCTTTTTCGAACCTCGATTCGGCACTTCGAATATGAAGCGAATTCTTGTCTTCAGTAATCACAACCTCATCGCAAAACTGTACCATCTCTCACCTGCCATCAAGAGATGGATTCGTGTCGCGGTATTTAGTCGAAATCGTGGATGGAGTCGAATATTTCATCAAGCGTATAGAAATGTATGGCGATTCAAAGCGTATTTGTCCCACATGCAGCCCTTTTAAGATGCAGAAGTTGCAGCAACAATCATATTTTAGGTTTCCTTGCGTGTGGAGCAAAACGTGAAAAATTTATGATATTCTCCGTTCATACAGATCTGCTGGTTTCTACCGCTGATGTCACCATTAGGAATAAGTGGAATTGCATGTGATTGGAACCTGAAAGTAACATTTTGCTGGGTGTTCCAGAACGGTCTTAGGCGGTCCTTTTCTGAGATATGTGATCATGAACTCTTCAGGGAATTTTCCCCTTTCGGTTCCGCGACGAGCCGAGGCCATGCGAGGACACACGGTTGCTTACCTTTTTTTTTCGACAAATCCCTAAAAATGCACATTTTTGGCATTTTGCTCTCAGTATCACCCTGTATTATTTGCGCCCGCTGTAAATGCATCACAATGCAGCAACTCACCTCATCAGGGCGAAATTGCCTCCGAACAAATCACATGTAAAACAAAACTTTAAAAATTAGTTTGTCTGGAGGTCTGCTTACAGCACACCCCGGACACAAGAGAAATGCCGAAGAGGCCGGAAGGACCTCAGGTCACGTGACCCCGGGTCACGTGTCAGGGGCAGAACGGGATCAAAGGCCCAAGTGGAAAGGAGGTCGGCCTGTTGATGTTTGCCGAGACGGGGATCGTCGGCTGGGGCCGCCACGAGGTCCCGGGGAAGGCGGAAGCTCACACAGGGGTTCGGTTATACACAAGGTTATGCACAAGGTTAAATCCAGGGTTATGTACGAGGTTGCCATAAAGTACGTATTCGGTGCAGCATAGCTCGCAAACCGCGGGAGGTAAGGACGTGAAATTCACGATAGACGCACAACGCGCAATGGGGAGCACGATGGGATGAAAAAAAAAAAAAACAACGAAGCAAAAAAAAAAAAAAAAAAAAACAAAGAAAAAAAAAAAAAAAAAAACAATCGTACAGAGGGCGCCACTACATCGATCGTTCAATATAGTCTCAGTGCTGATTAGTGATACGTGCATTAAATGATGCTGGAAACGAAGTTGCACATCTCTCGAGGAATCGCAAGGAACGCATCAGCATGGAGGCCGTGTTGAGCTATCGATGCAGTAGCGCCCTCTGTACGGTTGTTTTCTTGTTTTGTTAATAGTTTCATCCCGTGATGCTCCCCATCGAGTGTTTTGCATCTCTCGTGATTTTCACGTTTCTACCTCCCGCGGTTCGCGAGTTTTGCCGCTCCAAACGACGGACGAACTTTATGGCCACCTTGTACATCCTGCATGGACCTGAGGGCTCGGGTATCATCGTGGATCATGTAGTGTTGCTAAGGGGCGCTGCCGAGGGACTCTCGTTCTCGAGTCCAACATTCAATCGTTTATAATCGTGCTGTTCCGAGTCGGTTCTGACCTCTTGGACTGGGAGGGGCAAAGGCTCGTTTCGGAAAGGGATGGGCGGAGAGCGAGGATCCCTCGTTGGGGAAATTATTTTTGGACATGGGGAAAGATGGAAATCTATGTATGGCAATCCGACGGCCTTTTCCGTCTGCTCCGTCTCTTACATTTCTTTTCATATCTCCGTGCCCTTTTTAGACGTTTCGTATCCAGAAGGAATCGCCCAAATTGGTTAGAACGAGGAACGCAGTCCTCGCAGAACTCCAGCAACAGCACGGTCGAACCTGGAGGAAGGAAGGGAAGGTGGGGAGGGCAGTGAGGGAGGAGAGAGGGGGGAGAGGGGGAGGTCCTCCAGCCTTCAACCACTGGTGGAGAAAATTTAACGGCAAGTTTTCGGTCGATCAAGTATGAAAGGGTAGGCCTGCCCTCCGAGAAATAGACAAGGGCATCCCCCCCCTAAGGGGCTTCATCGAGTGAAGAGAGGGAGTTTACAATCGCAATCGGGACAGTTTGCTCTCATGATTTATGCTTTGAAACGTATCAGCATTCCTACGTGCCCTGGCTTTTCAACGAATTTGCTTTCAGAAAAGTCTCATTGTGTCTGGAGAGCTGTTCGGGTAGAGAGAGGAGGCGATAGATAGAGTTCTTTACCCCTTGTCTGCAAGGGACGTGAACTCATCGGTCGTACGGTCGGTCGTCCTTCCAGCGTTGAGGGACAGGACGGACTCCTCGCCTTCCCCGTCTGGCTTCTTCGCTTTACTTAACTTTGTCCTTCGTCTTCTGCGCATCCCTGTCTTAAAATCTTTTCCCTTCCTATCTAAGGGGTCACAATCACGTTAGAATGGTTTTCTGGGGTTGTGTCCTGCGAAGAGAATAATCGAATACGGATTAGGAGAGCTGCGAACCACGCAGAATTTATTTATTATTTTTGCATACATGCCTTATTTTCACACGAAACATGCTTAGGATATTGTAAAGACCCATTCTTGAGATCCGATCCAAGGCAAAAAGACCACACGTGACGCGAAGGTGCTCCCCGCGGCACGTGACCTCTCAAAGCTCGAGGGCGTCCAGTCCAAAACCCAATCATGCAGTTCTCGCACTTGAACTCCTTAGATGGTCAATTTTCGGTCGGCTGAATTCTCTGAACTACGACGAGCGGTGGATACCGTTATCTCATCCACGTTTCCCAGAAAACGAACGACGTAAAATGAATGAAAATCTTGAGATACGGTCTGATGGGACTTCAGATTAGGTGATCCAGATCTATCATGTTTTCATTCACTTCTCCCCCAACGCGATAAGAGCACGCTTATCAAACGCGGACCGAAGTTTGACCGATTCGGTGGACATCCAGCCGGGTGGGTCCTCCAAGCCACCCACCACCTGCATCCCCGATGGGAAGCAGCCATCGGCCGGCCGCATCAATTCTATTCTAGAGGCAAGGTGCCGACCTATTTCCCGGAGGTCATCAAACTCAGTTTGAATGTATCAAATCTCGGTCAATTTATGTGTCTTTAAGGCACCCCAAGGGACTGCAATCGCTGACCTGGGGTTTTCATCTGGGGACCACCAGGAACCACGTGGACCCGTTCCATCGAATTTATTGTCCCACAAAACGTGTTTTAGGGAATTGACACGTGTCTAGTTTTGAGATAATTTCGTCTCAGAATTTTTCGTGAACAACTGTTAATTATTTTGCGAATTTCCATAAGAGCGAGCGAAAATCTCCGGAGATGTCAAAGGGACTTCCTATGAATCAATCGAAAAGCAGCGCGATCACGAGTTTGTTTTCATTGTAATAATAAAAAAAGGGAGATAAGTATCGTGGGATAACTTACCTCACCCTCAAACCAAGTCGGGCCGAAGAGGCTATCTCCCAGAGGATTACAATGGCCCCCAAGGAGGAAGATAAACCATTTTCAACAAGTTCAATGAAGTCTTCAAAGCCCGCGATGCCCTCCCTGCTTTCGCCGACGGCCGACAGAAGCTTGTCGGCGGGCCGATCTCTCGACGCGGGGTCAGCTGCCATGTTCAGAGGACAAACTTGGAGGAGGAGGAGAGGAGGAGAGGAGGAGGAAGAGGAGGAGAGGAGGAGGAAGAGGAGGAGATTGATGACAGGCTTTGCCAAACTGATGCCGTCCGGCAAACAAGAGAGGTCGCATGACCGTGTAATCGAGCGGTTAGTTATTCATGCAGGCGACCTGACGATAGGATCGTCAGATCGAAGAGCCGGGATGATAGGAAATCTCGGGTTTCTGTCACGGCTCACCGCGTCCGATCTGCAATTGCAAAAAAAAAGAGAGAAATTTCTCACGGGAAGGAGAGGACCTTGCCTCCCGAGGGGATCTCTTAGATTGAACACTTGTATCGTTATCGTCACCCCAGGTAATGAGCAATGTGTATCGGGTGGCACCGATGCTCGCGTTAGTTAATTAATTTCGAGCGTCATTTCCTGAAAAGTGGCGCCATAAAGCATTATCATTCGAGTTCCATCAAGAGCGACTCGCGCAACGGAAAAGACGGCATTCTCGCTACCCAGATGTGGGAAAAAAAGGATAAAAACAACACCGGCTCTTGGTAACAGCCCGATACGGATCTCATCTGGTCCGAGACACGAAAAAAAGCCACCCGGCGTCAGCACAAATCTCAAAGGCGATAGGATCGGGGGGAGCGAGAATTAACAGGCGGGGAATAGCGTTGCATCGTCCGGGTGGCATCGTCAACTGTCGTTAACGATGCACGACCCCACAACGATCCATGAATGAAGCGAATGGGGAGCGCGATACGATCGATCCCGTTTCGAAGTGGAGAGAGGCTCTCTCTCTTTTTCTCTCAGAGATCGCAATTGCAGCGAATACGGGTTTCAAAGGGGGATCTGGGAGACATCAGATGAAGGATCAAATGAAGAATCTGATGAAGAATCCAGTCAATGAATCTTCATCATGCATGTAGGTCATGGTGTCAACGAGAGATGCGATGCCCTCTGAGAGGAAGACACCTAAAATGGACATGCTCCACCCCGTATTGTGTGACATAAGTCCTGTGGACCCCCGTTCTCATGTGGACCTCCGTTTTCGTGTGGACCCCTGTTCTCGTGTGGATCCCATTTCGCACAAATGTTTTTTTTTTTTTTAGTGTGTGAAGCGTTCTCACGAGGGAATGAGATCGCCTTCTTTGTCGATGCACCCGACACCCTTTCATGCCCTTTCACGCCCTTTCATTCAACGGCCGAACGGCGAGGATTTCTCAGGGTGATCCTGCCCCGCAACCGTCATTCGAAGCATCGGGAACGGAATGGCAACGAAAAGAAATTATGCAAAAAAAATAAGAGGAAACCCCTTCCGACGAGAGGGTCGAATTACATGCTGCATGCGATCGGTGGCGGGTTCGGGATAAGTTCGGGATACGCGCCGGATACGTGCCGGATACGTGCCTCATTTAGCTGGAGGGGTTTCAGGGATCGCGGGTTCTCGAATGGAAAGCGTGAAATATCCGATATGATGATTTATTTCTCACCGAGTTTTTTTTTCGTTGTATGAGGCGAAAGCGTATTTCAAGAGGTCTCGCGAACGTTCGAGTCAAGACGATATCCTAATAAATCCAGAAGAAATTGACGAGTGGTAAATCGCGTGAACCCACACCATTGTTCCCCAACAAACATTTTTTTTTGCCTCCCAAATGCAACCTTTCTTCAGACATAAATCTGCGGAATACGATATCGTTGAGACCATGGATCAATTAAGTAATCCGAGCCTCCATTTATTTTCAGGTCAATTGGAGTTGCAGCTCAATCCGGATTACACCATCAGCTTCCAGCATTACCACACTGGCCTGTACGTATGTATGGACCGAGACGGGCTTCTTTACGGCGGCGTAAGTTCTTTTCCCTCTCACACTCCCCACCCCAACCCCTCTCATTTAGCACCACGAGATTTAAAACAAAAAAGCGCATCGAGGCCCCCCCCACCTGTCCGAGCTCTTTTTTTTTGCAGCCTGAAGAGCCTGATAATGCCGTAAGTGATCTTGTAATTACGTCCCCGACCCCCATTGATAATCACAGGGCCCACGAGCCCAACAAACGAGGACGCGCTTAAAGAAAAAAAAAAGAGCTCTTAATTAGGCGAGGCGCATCACGACATGTGTGTTTTAGTGGCTCTTTAGCGGGTCTTTAGCGGCTCTCGACTGCGTCTTTCGGCGATAAAAATTCTTTAAGGGGATCCTCAGGAATTCCGTTGAATTTATAATAATAATTTCCCCAGTCCGTGCACGGCCGGTTTAAATTGAGGGTTAAAATGAGTGGAATTTCCTAGCGTTAAGTCTGACCGCGCGGTTAAGGATGAAACGCGACGAAAGGCTGCTATAGCCTCATTTGAATGACAGGTCGAACGATAGATGGGGTTCTTGTATGAGGAAAGAAAGCCCCTACTTATGACATGGCACATCCTTTCATGATATTCATGGATCCCTCTGAAGAAAATTAGGGGGGGGGGGAACGGTCTCTTGGTCGGTTAGATGAGGTTCCTAGATCTTTGTGGCGTTCTTTCGCCGTGGAGCTTTCCAGGTCAACGAATAGGGACTAAAATTGCGGGTGAGACTTCCATCTAAATGTATCGCGGCGAATGTTGCTCTAAAAAATTTTGCCGGTTGAGAATCCTCTCCATCGGTGTTGACGAGGAAGGGATCTCTTCTCTTTCAGTTGCGAGATAAGGAGAAATGTCATTTCAGGGAAGAGAAAACGGCCCATTTCTCCTCGTACTACTCGGAGGAATTCCGGAAGAAGGGGCGGAAGCGACTGGTGGCGATCCGCAAGGACGGGGAATCCCGGCCGGCGAGCAAGATCAGATCTTACTCCATGTTCACCCCCGTGGATTCCATGGAGACGGGGCAGGAGAAAATGCCGCGGCGCGAGGTGGCGCGAGTGTGGCGCGCGAGGATGCGACAGCGGCGCCGGGAGCGACAGCGGGAGCGACGCCGGCGTCGCAAGCAGCGCCTCGGACCGACTCGGCAGACGCTCGCGGTCGTCGAGGCGACCACGACCCCCGCGGTCGTCGATGCGACCACGACCTCCGCCACCCCCGTGACCCACGTGACCCACACGACCCACGTGCGACACCCGCAAAAGAAACTGACCTCGCGGAAGGAAAAGTGGAAGAGGCGACGGAGGGAGAAACTCCTGCGACTCCGTCAGTGGAGGACGCACCGAAGAAACCGCCATCGCGGAAACACGTGAACCGTGAACCGACCGAGCGAACGAGTGAGCGAATGAGCGCGTGAACGAGCGAGTGAAGGCGTGCTGCGGCCACAATGGCGACGAAACGAAACAAGCCGAACCTCCGTGAAATCTCGTCGCTTCACGCCTGGTGTTTTCGGTACGGAAAAAAAAAAGTTTCCATCGAACGATTTTGTCAAGGTTCCTTCCGTGTCGTTTCGTCACGAGGTTGACTACGAGCGAACAGGAAAGAAATGCCGAAAAAGAGGCTATTTATTTTTGTGCTCTCTCTCCTACTTTGTTACCCATTGTTTCGTTCCCGTCGAGGCGAGGAGTCCGATTCCGAGGTGAGGGAGGTCCGAATCCACTTCGTCCGATTGCCTTCGTTCGTATCTCGTTTCTTACCGCCTGCTTCTTGCACAGCTTCACTGACGTCCCCCCAAAAAAACCCGGCTTCGCTCTAAGTAAACCGACGACGTCGGTCTCGTCCGTAGGAGCTGACCCTTTCTGTAAGAACCGGGATTTCGGAAGGTGTAACGCAACGCCGAGGGACTCGGGACACGGAGCCCGATGATCCGGGGGACGATAATTCCGTAATGCGTTTCTCCCCCTCCTCTTCACAATATCAGAAACAGATAATCTGGATAAAGCCAGGCCGTGTTGTCGACCTCCCGTCGAGTCACCGATCCGTACTTTTGTGATCTCCCGAACCGTCGATAATCCATTCGACCGATTCCCCCTCCTCTTCCGACCCTCCCCCCCCCCCTTCCGACCCCCCTTGTTGTTGTTCGACCGGCAGATGACATCTCGACAACTCGAACATGTGGAGTTTACGAGGGTCTCTCGATCCGAGGGACGCGTCTCCTCATCGAAAGGTGTCGTGATGGAACGATCGAACGCAAAGTACTGGCCAGTAAAAAGAAAAAAAAAAGAAAAGAAAAAAAGAAAAAAAAACCAGAAAAATAAATAGGAGAGAAAAAACCTGTAACGATAGGGATCGAAGATATTTGCCCTTTCCGCCGCATACCAGAATATAATGGCTTTGACAGCTAGCTCGGTCCAACTGATTTTTTCTGCGGACGGGAAGAAGGAGAAAAAAAAAAGAATAAAGACCCCGATACCGAGCTGGCCAGGCCGTGCATTTAATGAGAGATGATTATCACGGACTGGTATGGGGCTGAGATACGGAGTGGAGGTGAAGAAGACAAAGGAAGGAAAAAGAAGGCCCTGAAATGTTTGACCACCAACGAGTGTCACATTCTTCCGTTCGATCTGCCTGGCCCCACCACGACCTCACCCCTTATCGTTTCATTTTTTAAATTATTATTTTAATTTACCGTACCGAAACTCCTTCCGAGTACAAAACTGCCAGTACAAGCAGCCGAAATTTTCCTGGACCATCGGACACATTCGCATCTATGCAGTTTTTTTTTCGCGGATCGGGTGACGTGATGTGAATACGACCTTCACGTTAGATGTCTAGTCATCGGATGTTCCCCCCCCCCCCCCCCCAATTCT